>CM019068.1:21320483-21574022 GCA_009667805.1 Leptobrachium leishanense
CGGTTTCTGGACTACAACTCCCATGATGCTCTGGTCCTCTATTGCATTTAAAGAATTCTGGGAAATGTAGGCAACAAACACCTGGGAGGGGGGAGCGGAGTTTGAGATCCCCGGGATACGAATTTGCAGCTTGCGTTGGACATTAGCTTCGCCGATACTTACTCATCCCGGGCGCAGCCATCGCGATTCTGGAAAGGACCACCTGGCTGATTCCCTTAGCGGCAGCTTTCTGATATCGCAACGCAGGGGAATAAAACGAAAAAACGATTATCAATAAAGAGAACTGGCGGAAATATTCAATCAGAAAGGGGAGACAAAAAAATAAACACCACTTCAGATCCTATGATGGGGATAGAAGACAGGAAAGGGGGTCCAAAAGGTAGACCCCCCCCCAAGTGGAAGTAAAAATTAACTCCAGGGATGCTTTGGCAGTTTTAAAGGGCCAGTGTTCAATAAAAGACAACCCCTTCCCACTTATGTTCCTCTCGGTTCTTTTCATCCAAACCTCACCCAAGAGCGCTTAGAGTGTATTTTATTTTACGTTTTTTCTTCCATTGTATGGTGTGGGATGTATTTAAAGGACATCGCCAGGGGATAAATTAGAAGTCTTTTAAGCTCCCTATCTTCTCTCATTCTGCTGCCAGCTCTTATCGCATTTAGCCTGGAGAACAATAGCCCCCTGCTGCCATATCTAAACATTCCCTCCTTCACCTCATTAACTGTTAAACCACAGCAGTAAAGTAAAACTCACTAGAAGATTTTGATAAGTGTTGCATCATGGAAAAAATCCACAAAATGGAAACAGGAGATTAAAAAAATGCTAACTTTATTTTTCCTTTTTACGTGCAATTACAACAAACCTAAGAAAAGAAGTAATCTAGTTACAGTTTATGTAAGTGGTGGTGTCCCTTTAAAAATGTACCTTTGAATATCCCAGCTTATTATTGTTTTCATCCGTCACTGCAATCCCGTTAAGAACTTCCCTACGAAACAGAAAAGGCTAGTAAAAAACACACACAACCATATTATTATTGTACTTTATATATAGAGAAAAAGAGAAAAGAGGGATAAACTAGGGATGCACCGATACCGATACTAGTATCGGTATCGGGGCCGATATTGCCGTTTGCACGAGTACTTGTTACTCGTGCAAACGGCCCGATACATCCCGCCGATACCGGAAGCCGGCGCCGGGCCGGCTTGCCGGTATCCGCGGGGCTGGGGAAGCTGGCCGCGTGCATGTAAAGCACGCGGCCAGCGTTCCCCTTTCGGCGCGCCAAATACTCACCCTTCCTGAAGTTCCGGTCTCTGGGCAGTGATGCGGTCACGTGGCCGCCGGGCGCTCCTGTGACGCGGCCTCTCGGCTGGAGGCAGCGTCACAGATGCGCCCGGCGGCCACGTGACCGCATCACTGCCCAGAGACCGGAACTTCAGGAAGGGTGAGTATTTGGCACGCCGGAGGGGAACGCTGGCCGCGTGCTTTACATGCACACGGCCAGCTTCCCCAGCGTTCGAGCTGGGGGCCAATCCATGAGAGCTGCGGGCAAATCCATGAGAGCTGCGGGGCCAATCCATGTGACCTGCGGGGCAAATCCATGAGAGCTGGGGGCAAATCCATGAGAGCTGGGGGCAAATCCATGAGAGCTGGGGGCAAATCCATGAGAGCTGGGGGCAATCCATGAGACCTGGGGGTAAATCCATGGGAGCTGGGGGCCAATCCATGAGAGCTGGGGGCCAATCCATGAGAGCTGGGGGCCAATCCATGAGAGCTGGGGGCAAATCCATGAGAGCTGGGGGCCAATCCATGAGACCTGGGGGCAAATCCATGAGACCTGGGGGTAAATCCATGAGAGCTGGGGGCCAATCCATGAGAGCTGGGGGCCAATCCATGAGAGCTGGGGGCCAATCCATGAGACCTGGGGGCAAATCCATGAGACCTGGGGGCCAATCCATGAGACCTGAGGGCCAATCCATGAGACCTGGGGGTAAATCCATGAGAGCTGGGGGCCAATCCATGAGACCTGAGGGCCAATCCATGAGACCTGGGGGTAAATCCATGAGAGCTGCGGGGCCAATCCATGAGACCTGCGGGGCAAATTCATGAGAGCTGGGGGCAAATCCATGAGAGCTGGGGGCCAATCCATGAGACCTGGGGGTAAATCCATGAGAGCTGGGGGCCAATCCATGAGACCTGAGGGCCAATCCATGAGACCTGGGGGTAAATCCATGAGACCTGGGGGACAATCCATGAGACCTGGGGGCAAATCCATGTGAGCTGGGGGCAAACCCATGTGAGCTGGGGCAAACCCATGTGAGCTGGGGGCAAACCCATGTGAGCTGGGGCAAATCCATGTGAGCTGCGGTCAATCTCATATAAATTTTTATGAGGTCTGTTCCTATTGGAAAGCGTCACATGACATTAAATAAAAGTATCGGTACTCGGTATCGGTGAGTACTTTTAAAAAGTATCGGTACTCGTACTCGGTCTTAAAAAAGTGGTATCGGTGCATCACTAGGATAAACCCTCAAAAAAAGAGCATAAAGGAGTGCTAACTTAAAACATAACTTTTATTAATTAGAATATATCACACAGTTGAACCGACAATAATTAAAAAACATAAAACACAGACGCGATGAGAAACGGCACGGTGAATGTGTATATATAGTTAAACACATTGACAAATGGCAGCCCTAGGGTACAGATTATAGGAATATATTTACCACGAAGGAAGATTAGAAGATTCACAGTTGGGATATAGAGGCTGAGAATTGCTAAATACTACATTGGAGGAGTGCAACATCAAACATAATAGGGATGGCACAATTAGGTTTTAGCGATTTCAAAGATACTGCTGTACATCTATAAATGAGGCGCACAAAGTGCAGATTGCTAATCGCAAATAGAAACGCAAGGAGCTGCAGATTTAGGCTGGGGGTCAGACCAGCGCACTTTTAACGTGCGTTCTGGCGCACATAATTACGGCCGCACTAGCAGCAGATGACGGGCAATGACGGCCAATATACGATGTACGGCCGCACAAAAGTCCGGCCGTGCAACGCAAGTGGAATTTGAACGCATTTTTCTGAGAACGCTGAACCGCTAGTACTGACGTACTGAGTGCGCAGCTGCGGCATAGCGGCGTGTGTGCGTGATTAGGAGATGTCAGACGCTGCTAATGTCCAGCCTACATAACGTCCAGACGCAAAAAGAGTTTTATTGACGATCCGTACAAAATCACGACCGACAATGAGCGTCGTCTGACCGTTTTTGCGCATTCTGTGAAAAAATACGTCAATGCGTTCGGACGCACTTTTCACGTTCGCGGGGAAAAATGCTTTCGTCTGACCCTAGCCTTAGATTACAAGGTTATATACTGCCAGAATATGGAAACAATATGAAGCATTCATTTAGCCTGGCTACCTTGTATTAAAACGTTGATAACTGCAGACTAGCGGTGCCGCGGCAAACGGCCAGTTAGCGTGAGGACGCCACCGCACTCCAAAAAATGTATCAATCATCAGAGCACATAATTGCAAAATGCTAAGACGTCTTAGCAGCCAAAGGCAAAACTTTTTACATTCACCTGTCCCTAAGAAGCTAAATAGATTCTATCATCACCCTACCGAGTCACATCACATAACAATTTAAAAGTATACAGGACTCGACACGTGTTTCGCCGGTGCTAGACCGGCTTCATCGGGAGTCTACACGAATTGTGAATGATAGCGGTACCGTGTGCTACTATAGCCCCTCAGAAATTGCGTCATATGGGCTGAGGCAATCAATCATTGCTTTAATTGGAGATCGCATGGGTCATATTAGTGCCGATACAGCTGGCACTGGGTTGAAAGAGCAACGGCCTATTCATTGGTCAGGTACGCCATGTGGTCTTAGATGGCCAATCAATTCCATAGTATAATATATACACAAAAGGGATACCCACTCAATTAATGCCATACTACAGCGGAAGGGCCAATATTTGGCCGGGCGTATCACATGGCTCAATAAGGCCAATAGGATCAATGACATACCATGTGACCCCCCTATAGTCAAAATAGCCTAAGGCAGGGGTCAGCAACATTGGCTCCCTGATGTTTTGGGAACTACATCTCCCAAGATGCTCAGTTACTCATTAGGCTGATTGAGCCACATGGGAAATGTAGTTTCCAAAACATCAGTGAGCCAAGGTTGCTGACCCCTGGCCTAAGGGGAAACCAGATAGAAATGGCAGATGCCTACACAATAGTGCTAAACGGGCATGTTATTAATAGGCAGACATACAGATGAGAGCAGCCAAGTCCATATAATATATGCTTATATATGTAAACAGGAGAGCGGCACAAAAGACCATATGGTTTGATATAGTCATTGAGATACATTGTCTGCGCAATGAAAGAAGATATAATCATTGATTTATTTTGTTATTAAAGCGTGCACACACCCTCCAACATACCTTTAACAAAATGAATATATATTGCAAATAAAAGAAACCATGCAAAGGAATAGGAGATCGTGGAATGAATGGTCATAGATATACCATACACTCAAATGAAATGGTGAAGAAGAAAAACCTTCATTCAGGCCAAGGTACGCGACTGATAGATCCACCAACATTCTCTGCGGCGTAGCTTCAAGTCAAAAAAAATAATCACCTTTTCTGGGGGATAATGGTACTGATTCCAGACCACAGAAATTTAATACCTTTGCGTTACTCCCATGATACTGAGCCAAATGCCGTGATATCGGGGTTTCCTGTAGTCTCCTGGTGGAATGGATATGTTCCATAATTCGTCTTTTAAATGGACGCACAGTTTTTCCTACATATTTTCTGCCGCATATACATGAGGCGAGGTACACAATACCGGCAGAATTGCAATTAAAAAAAGAACGAATTTCAAATTTGGACATATTTGCTGAATCAGTAACACTTTTAGAAGATTTCAGGATGTAGGTACAGGCAACGCATCGGCCACACTTATATGTACCTCGCAGATCCCTAGAGAGCCACGTATAGGTTTTAATGGGGGATAGGGTAGCAAAATGACTGTGAACCAACCTATCCCTCAGATTGCGACTTCGCCTTGCAGTGATAGACGCCCTATCTGTTAACCCTTGATTCTCAATTAGTAGACGTGCTAATAGAGGCCAGTAGCGATCCATGATTTTCTTGACATGGTCCCAGCCAGCATCGAAAGTCCCTATACATCTGATAAGTTTAGTATCGGGTTTTGTGTGATCTTCCAGGAGCTCCTTGCGTTTCTATTTGCAATTAGCAATCTGCACTTTGTGCGCCTCATTTATAGATGTACAGCAGTATCTTTGAAATCGCTAAAACCTAATTGTGCCATCCCTATTATGTTTGATGTTGCACTCCTCCAATGCAGTACTTAACAATTCTCAGCCTCTATATTCCAACTGTGAATCTTATAATCTTCCTTCGTGGTAAATATATCCCTATAATCTGTACCCTAGGGCTGCCATTTGGCAATGTGTTTAACTATAGCAGTAGGAAAAGGGAAGTGCTCATGCCACTGTACAGAGCACTGGTGAGACCTCACTTGGAGTACTGTGTGCAGTACTGGAGACCGTATCTCCAGAAGGATATAGACATCTTAGAGAGAGTTCAGAGAAGGGCTACTAAAATGGTGTACGGCTTGAAGGAGAAAAGTTACCAGGAAAGGGTTAATGATCTTAACATGTACAGCTTGGAAAAAAGACGAGACAGAGGAGATATGATAGAAACATTTAAATACGTAAAGGGAATCCACAAGGTAGAGGAAGGGAGTATATTTAAAAGGAAACAAAGTAGCAAAACAAGAGGACATAGTCTTAGATTAGAGGGGCAAAGGTTTAAAAGTAACATCAGGAAGCATTATTTTACTGAGAGGGTGGTGGATACATGGAACAGCCTTCCAGTAGAAGTGGTAGAGGCCAAAACAGTAATTGAATTTAAGCAAGCATGGGATAGGCATAAGGCTATCCTAAACAAAAGATAAATCCAGGTAAAGTATCCATGTAATTGGGCAGACTAGATGGGCCGAAAGGTTCTTATCTGCCGACATTTTTCTATGTTTCTATATATACACATTCACCGTGCCGTTTCTCATCGCGTCTGTGTTTATGTTTTTTAATTATTGTCGGTTCAACTGTGTGATATATTATAATTAATAAAAGTTATGTTTTAAGTTAGCACTCCTTTATGCTCTTTTGAGGGTTTATCCCTCTTTTCTCTTTTTCTCAATATCAATCAGGTTTAGTCCTACTTGCGAGTGTCCATGCCCGGAGTTAATCAGTACTTTGGGGTGGGGTGATTGTTTACCTCCCTTGTGGAGGTTTCGTTTCTTCTATGATCAGTTTACTATATATATAGCGCCAACATATTCCGCAGCGCTGAACAATGGGTGCAATCTAGACAGTGTTGTACACGGAGACAGGGCGACATTTGACAAATCGGCACAGCAGGAGACGAGGGCCCTATGCCCGCGGGAATTTACAATCTAACAGGGATGGAGGGTGAGAAACAGGAGGGGAGGCCTGCAAGGTGAGAGTGATGGACTGGTTGAGGAAGTGCAGTGTACTAGGGAGTCGAGTTGTAGGTTTGCATGGGAGGAGGGGATACTGGGAGAAGCAAAGCGCAGGTCGCGGTTTGATCCTAAGGATCAAATAAGAGTTTTGGGGTCACAATGTCCAGTTAAGAGTCCTGTGCGCACATAATGCTAATAATAAATACTAGGCTGCAACTAACGATTATTCTCATAATCGATTAATCGATTCATCGGATTAAAAAAAAAAAAAAAAAAAAAAAATGGTGTTTACTTAAAAGAAATTATGTTAAAAGAAACAATTTGCGTAGTGTACATAACTTTCGTACATACATACGCAAATTGCGTATCTTGCGGACTTTTCACACAAGGTATGTGAGTGCTTGGTCAGAGGGATGGGTTGATGCTGCGAGCGCTTGGTCAGAGGGATGGGTTGATGCTGTAACGTTGGGGGCTTCCAGCCCTACCTGTGTGCTTGAGGACAGCAAGTCTGATGCTGCTCGCTGACCACTGCCCGGTTTAAATGGAGACAGGCAGGGAGGTGATTGCATGAGGTGTGGCTTGAGTGGGGGGCGTGGTCTGGTGAAGGTCTTTAAAATCCCTCAGTATAGTTTCAGAAGTTGCCAGATCGTGGTTATCCATACCTGAGCTCCTTGTACCTGACTGCTATATTGATTTACCTGTTACTGACCTCTGCTTGTGTTCTGACCATTCTGCCTTCTGTTGCCCTAGACTATTTTCTTGTACTACGCTACTACTCTGATACCGACCCGGCTATTCCATTTGACCATTCTGAACTCTGTATTCCTGATTCTGGCTCGGCTGACTCCTCTCCGTATTGTTAACCCTTTTCTGTCTAGCTAGTTTACCTGGCCAATTCTAAGGACCAGACAGATAGGGATCATTCACAGCTACACTGTTGGTAGCTTCTGGGTTTTGTGGAGTGTTGGGGGTTAAGTACTGCGTGGTGGGATCCGGGAACCGTGACAGATGCGAGTGCTTGGCCAGAGGGATGGGTTAATGCTGCGAGTGCTTGGTCAGAGGGATGGGTTAATGCTGCGAGTGCTTGGCCAGAGGGATGGGTTGATGCTGCGAGTGCTTGGCCAGAGGGATGGGTTGATGCTGCGAGTGCTTGGCCAGAGGGATGGGTTGATGCGAGTGCTTGGCCAGAGGGATGGGTTAATGCTGCGAGTGCTTGGTCAGAGGGATGGGTTAATGCTGCGAGTGCTTGGTCAGAGGGATGGGTTGATGCGAGTGCTTGGCCAGAGGGATGGGTTAATGCTGCGAGTGCTTGGCCAGAGGGATGGGTTGATGCTGCGAGTGCTTGGCCAGAGGGATGGGTTAATGCTGCGAGTGCTTGGTCAGAGGGATGGGTTAATGCTGCGAGTGCTTGGCCAGAGGGATGGGTTAATGCTGCGAGTGCTTGGCCAGAGGGATGGGTTGGTGCTGCGAGTGCTTGGCCAGAGGGATGGGTTGATGCTGCGAGTGCTTTGTCAGCGGAATGGGTTGATGCGAGTGCTTGGTCAGAGGGATGGGTTAATGCTGCGAGTGCTTGGTCAGAGGGATGGGTTAATGCTGCGAGTGGTTGGCCAGAGGGATGGGTTGATGCTGCGAGTGCTTTGTCAGCGGGATGGGTTGATGCTGCATGCGCAGCTTAAGCTCATGTTTTCTTTCTCAAATGAAGGAGGCTACAAGCACTCGCTCGTAGATGATGATGTCAGCATGAAATCGGGGTTAATAAGCTAAAGTGGTCAGGGTGTGTAGAGTGTCCCTTTTTAAATAATTTAGTGAACAAACTGAGTGGGAGGAGGGACTGGAGGTGGAAGGGAGGGACTTTGCTCACTTGACCTGAGGGAGTGGGTATGAACAAAAGACCGGATCAGAGTGTGGGAGTGAGTTTGAGGAAAGGGACCAGGCCAAAGGGAGGGATTGGCAGTTCCTGACCAGAAGGTGTGGCAGGGAGGATGGGGTGGTGACACAGGACTCCAGCTTCAAGTAAGGATAAAACACAGGCATACAGCTCCTTCACCCAGTGGCAGTATCCTATTGTTTGTGTTATAGTTCTGCTACTGTTGTAAACAGAATAAAAACACACTGGTTGTGTCTGACATAACCCTAGAACTAAATCATACCGAGTAAAGCAGCGGCGCGTCTTCTCCAATCAGCTCCGAAGCTGAGGTTAGTTACGTTTAACTCAGTCTGACTCTAAATAGTGTGTGCTGTACACAGATGATTAAATCGATTATTAAAATAGTTGTCAACTATTTTAATCATCGATTAGTTGTTTTAGCAGCCCTAAAACACTGCTTGTTTTATACACCAAGATTTCACACGCAGCCCTTTACACTGAATCCTATTGGTCTGACATGTCAGTAGCTGCAGATGCTTTTACTTACTGTTGTCTCATCATGGGGATGTTGACACAGTTGGCCGCAGCCACAGCAACGAAGGGGACCCAGCGTGCGATCAGAGGGGGAGCTTTCTGGCAGAGGAAGAGCAAAAAAAAGGCAAATTTAATTCTCAAAAATAGCAATAGTTAAAAAATAATCATAATCTCACCCAAAACATAAACAACTCAAAAATAGAAAAAGCCTCAGGATCTCAGGCACAATGAGACAATAACAAGGAGGGCGGCACGCGGATCAGACCAGACCATGTACTCTGCCATCTAGTAAACAAAAGTCAACAACTTGGTTGCGCCCAAAAACCCCCACCGTGCACAGGCGTATGGGGAGAGCGCTCTTTGATGCTATAGAAATCCATATTATTATTTTTTTCATGCAGATGCAGAGTTTACAGCACAGTCCACACGGTATCATTTTTTTATTACTTTTTTTTTTTGAACAAGGAATGCACTCGCTGGCGTGAAAAAAAAAAAATTAAATCTTAAGCCATCATTTAAAACCAAACAATATAAATATATATGAAGATAAAGAAAAAAAGAAAAGGTTTTGGCTCCAATTATAGTCTTTTTCAAGCTTATTTCTTTTAAATTTTCTTTATTAATTTTATATATTTTTTTTTAATGATGGGTTAAAGTTTTTTTTTTTTACAAAAAGGAGCAGGTGCATCCATTGTTAAAAAGAAAAAACATGATACATACCTTTTTGAAAAAGGAATGAACCCACGTAAAAAAAAAATTGTAAATTTAAATATATATATGTTTATTAAGCCAAATTTGAATAAAATAAATAAATAAAGGATCTGAATGGAGTCGAAACTTCGTCATTTTAAAATGACAGCTTAACAAGATCTTTTATTATTTTTTATGCCAGCATCCCCTGTTCTCCGTTGTATATTTTTGGTATTGTAGCACCATGGCATGATATAGATATATATATCTCCAGTATAGAGTGTCAGCACTCACGGGCTTTTCCTTACGAGTGCTGACACTCTATACAGGATCCATCTACAATAATACCACACTCAAGCACCAATACTGGGTGAACCGTAAGTGCAAGATTTATTCTCACACACACATGATATATATATATATATATATATATATATATATAATCATCTCTCCAATAGCTGAGGTCATTGGATTGTCCTGCATGTGAAAGTCAGCTGAGCTCAAATAGGTCATTTTCCGTTTGAACAGGAATATATATTCTACCCATAATCCTCTCCTCTTCCAAATATTTGTTCAGCTATATCGGGAAAACATTTGGGGGGGGGGGTTTAATGTCTAAAACCTTGAAGTGAGTGCTGTTATTTCAGCTGACGCTGCAGGTTTACTCGTCTATACAATTAATGTGTCACTGAGAAGGACCTCGCTGGACTCGCTCGTCTGTTTGCTTGGCTTTTCCAGCGATTAACGGACACGCTGCAACGTATTAACCAATCTGTACGTGATGCTCCACGTATGGGTCGCGGTACAAGGATGTCCCCTCGACCTCTCCAATAATAAAAGAAATCAGCATAAAGCACCGGAGATGCACGGCTACTGCGGGAAGAATAAGACGCTCGTCTTCAGCCTCTGCAGCTGCTGTGAAATCCCAGACCAAGAAGTGAAACAGCCAATGGGGAGTCACTAACCCGAGGGCTAAGGATGCCGAGAGGAAGCGGGGGTTAATGGCGTCTGAAATGCAGTCCTTTCATCCTATGCATGGAAGCGTGGTTTTGGGCACGGTTTCTGGCTAGAGGGAGCCATCGAGGAGTAGCCGATCAGGCCGTGCCTGCTCAAAGACGCCGAACTGGAAGGAGGAAGCTGAATATTCTATAAACGGTGCACACAAATCATTCAATGGTTTTTCTGTACGCAGGGGCAGAAAGGCAAGTATCTTCCTCGAACACATTGAAGTGAAGAATGGGAACTGGCTTCGGGTCGACAGGTCGGCCGTGTTTTTCTGGACATGTTACGATTTCATGCAAAGGGGAGCACGGGGAAAAGTGCTGCCCTGCAATATGTACAATTCATATGCTGCAGGAAGGAAATCAAGGCAGGGCACCTGGGATTCCCTTTTTGATTTCTTACCTGTAGCGTATGGATTATACATTCTGCAGGGTGGCATTTTTCCTCCACTGCCCTTCAGCATGAATACATTATGTGTGTCCAGGAAAACATGGCCGACCCGGCAGCCGAACCTCTGTCGTATGAACCAGGCTCCAGTAAAGCACAGCCGCTGCTCCCCAGCAGAGAGTCACCTCCAGCCCGCGTCCCTAATCATACCCCTATCACACAACAAAAGCTGTAAACCAGGGACCTCAAACCCTGGCCTACCCAGAGGTTTCTAAAATGCAATAAACATTTGGGGGGGGGGTCATAGTCGGAGATGCCTGGTGTAAATTGTATGGGGGGAAAAAGGAAAGGTCTCAAACCTACGGATATCATGAGACGTACAGCAGGGGTCGACAACCTTGCCCCTCTAGATGTTTTGGAAACATGTTTCCCATGAGCCAATCTAATGTGTACCTGGGCATCATGGGAGATGTAGTTTCAAGACAACTTGGGGCCCAATGTTGCTGACCCCTGGCATCAGGGTGGAAAACATTCAGTACCTTGGTGTAAAGGTTGAGTCCTACGGCGGTGGCCAGCGCAGTACTCGTGGCCGTCACATAGGCCACTCCGATCTGTCTAGAAATAAAATAAAATTTATGATTACAGGAGAAATAAGATGTGAGCGCCGGTGGTCGAGCTCGCCAGGTGGGATCCTGGTCATTGTGCACGACCATCAGGCGAAGCATAAAAAAAATAAAATGGATCAAGAAACTAGACGACCTATAAGTGATTGGTCACGGGAAGGAGGGTGGGTGATTCCCAATGATGAGAGAATTAAAGATCAGACATTGCTAATATTGCAGGGGCTGCAGCAGCTGTTCTCCAACCTCTAGAAACCGCGGCATCTTGCGCTGGGACTGTCCACATACTAACGCTCCAAGTAAACAGTAACATTTTAACCGAATCAGTGTCAGGAAATGCAAAAGGTCAGAATATGTATCTGCAGTTTTATGTGGACTCGTTTAAAGCACATCTTGAGGTTATAAAGTGCGCCGGCCCCATCCACCATCACCAGATTAAAAACATGCAACGTCCTTATTGTGTTTATTTGATGTTGCTGATATCTTACATGTGTTTGTTTTTCTCTTGAATGTTTAGTTTAGAAAATATTTTCCTCTATATGTGTCACTGGGTGCATCCATTGTGTGATATTTTCCTCTATATGTGTCACTGGGTGCATCCATTGTGTGATATTTTCCTCTATATGTGTCACTGGGTGCATCCATTGTGTGATATTTTCCGCTATATGTGTCACTGGGTGCATCCATTGTGTGATATTTCCCTCTATATGTGTCACTGGGTGCATCCATTGTGTGATATTTTCCTCTATAGGTGTCACTGGGTGCATCCATTGTGTGATATTTTCCTCTATATGTGTCACTGGGCGCATCCATTGTGTGATATTTTCCTCTATATGTGTCACTGAGTGCATCCATTGTGTGATATTTCCCGCTATATGTGTCACTGGGCGCATCCAGTGTGTGATATTTTGTGTTGCATCTTTCCATCACTTGCTCCTCACTGTGTGGCTTTGGTCATAGAATGGAGTGAATGGGTCAGTCACAACTCGCATCATTGTATTTTGTGGGATGTATTCAAAGGACATCACCAGGGGGTAGATTAGAAGTCTTTTAAACTACCTGTCTCATCTCACTCACCTGCCAGCTCGCCTCAGAGAACAATAGCCTCCTGATCTAAACATTCCCTCATCCATCTCATTAACAGTTAAATACTGTAGATTGAATAAACAAGAGCCACAAAGCAAAGCTTTAGATAAATGTTGCATCGTGGGAAAAAAATCCATGAAATGGAAAATCCACAAAATGGAAACCATACTTCAAAACAAAGACAAAAAAAAAGCAGCATGTGTTTTATAAGGTGTTTTTGTTTGTAATGCTCCAGTAATCCAGTTACAGATTATGTACGTGGTAGTGTCCCTTTAAATACACAATAAAACCTAACACACAGCACATCATAAAGCAGAGGGAATAGGTTGCACTTTTTTTCTGCATCCATCAAGGACGTTTATAAAAAGTGAGTGACATGAATTTATAAGCAATAAAATTAACTTCATGTGATCAGAGCTCCAAGCGATACGCGCAGACACCGAATCTTCATTCCGTGCACAACAAACATCAACACGGGGTGACTCCATCGCTTGGAACGGGAGGAGAGAGATTTATGCAGCATTTTCAGTTTCCCCAAATATTCCTGGTTATTATTGGCAGTAACTATAGCGAGGGAGGAGGATTTCAGCAGCAACACCGACCTCAACGGAATTATACACCGCCTGGTCAAAAAAAAGTCACCACCTGGATGTAACTCAGCCAATAGGTGCTCTGAGCCTTCCATTGGATAATTACTGCAGTGATTAACATGTTTCAGCATAAAATGAGGTCATGTGACTCCCTGAATATACTGAATGAGCAGGTTTTCCCATCAATGGTTTTTTCTCCCCTGATGGCACAGCGGGCATATTCCAAGATGGCAATGCCAGGATTCATCGGGCTCAAATTGTGCAAGAGTGGTTGAGGGAGCATGAGACATCCTTTTCACACATGGATTGGCCACCGCACAGTCCAGACCTTAACCCCATTGAGGTTAATCTTTGGGATAATGTGCTGGAGAAGACTTTACGAAGCACTGCGACTCTCCCATCATCAATACTGATATGGAATATTTGATACAGTCCTAACCTCAACATCTGAGGAAAGGGATGATTTAGGGGTTATTATTTCAGAGGATCTAAGGGTAAGTAGTCAATGTAATAGAGCAGCAGGAAATGCTGGCAGAATGCTTGGAAATGCTGGCAGAATGCTTGGTTGTGTAGGGAGAGGTATTAGCAGTAGGAAAAGGGAAGTGCTCATGCCACTGTACAGAGCACTGGTGAGACCTCACTTGGAGTACTGTGTGCAGTACTGGAGACCGTATCTCCAGAAGGATATAGACATCTTAGAGAGAGTTCAGAGAAGGGCTACTAAAATGGTGTACGGCTTGAAGGAGAAAAGTTACCAGGAAAGGCTTAATGATCTTAACATGTACAGCTTGGAAAAAAGACGAGACAGAGGAGATATGATAGAAACATTTAAATACGTAAAGGGAATCCACAAGGTAGAGGAAGGGAGTATATTTAAAAGGAAACAAAGTAGCAAAACAAGAGGACATAGTCTTAGATTAGAGGGGCAAAGGTTTAAAAGTAACATCAGGAAGCATTATTTTACTGAGAGGGTGTAACTCAGCCAATAGGTGCTCTGAGCCTTCCATTGGATAATTACTGCAGTGATTAACATGTTTCAGCATAAAATGAGGTCATGTGACTCCCTGAATATACTGAATGAGCAGGTTTTCCCATCAATGGTTTTTTCTCCCCTGATGGCACAGCGGGCATATTCCAAGATGGCAATGCCAGGATTCATCGGGCTCAAATTGTGCAAGAGTGGTTGAGGGAGCACGAGACATCATTTTCACACATGTATTGGCCACCGCACAGTCCAGACCTTAACCCCATTGAGGTTAATCTTTGGGATAATGTGCTGGAGAAGACTTTACGCAGCGCCGCGACTCTCCCATCATCAACACAAGATCTTGGCCACAAATTAATGCCGCTCTGGACGCCAATAAATGCTGTGACATTGTATGAGCTTATCGACACGATGCCGCGGCGAATGCGTGACGCAATCACAGCAAAAGATGACACGACGAATACATAGAACAACATATAATCCCTTACTTGGGTGTGATGGGCGACGCTGCATTGCGGTTGGTGTAGTTTACCAAGGCATTAAACGACTGGTTAACCCATTGCCAAAGCACCACGGCCGGAACGGTTCTATGAGAACAGTAACAGGAAAGGAGAAAACGTTACACATGATAAAACGATTTACAGGTTACTTTATATTCTGTGCGAGGAGAAAAGCGAGTGGAAAGTTCGGCCACTTTATCCGTTTTATTACGTTTGAAAATCTGATTTATTGCGATGCAGGAAGAAAAATGACCGATGTTATTCTCAGATCAAACCAGAGTCAGAGAAAGAATAGAGTAACACGGAGAAGACGAGGTCTGTACCTGTAGAATTGTAACATGAATCCCGTGATGGCCATTCCTCCCGGGACCTGGAAAGACATCCTCCCGATGAGGTTCATTTTATCCCCCGTGTCAGGGTGGAAGGCAGAGTCGTACAGTTTCTTGGCATAATGCAGTTGTTCTATGCTGGTTCCTGGCGGTGCCGAGCCTGCTCTGGGGGGAAAGCGCTACATTAACGCCACTAGTTAGATTGTTGCTCTCACCCCATCAAAATGTTCCAGTGCAGGGATTGACTAAGGGAGGCAGATGGCCACGACATGTACACCAAGGACCGACGGTGGACGCCTGCGAGTCACACAGACACACACAGGGGCCGATGACGGACGCCTGCGAGTCACAGACACACAGGGGCCGATGACGGACACCTGCGAGTCACAGACACACACAGGGGCCGATGATGGATGCCTGCGAGTCACAGACACACACACACACACACTCGGGCCGATGGCGAGACACACACAAACACAGGGGCCGATGGCAGACACCTGCGAGACGCAGACACACACAGGGGCCGATGGCAGACGCCTGCGAGTCGCAGACACACACAGGGGCCGGTGACGGACGCCTGCGAGTCACAGACACACACAGGGGCCGGTGACGGACGCCTGCGAGTCACAGACACACACAGGGGCCGATGGCGAGACACACACAAACACAGGGGCCGATGGCAGACACCTGCGAGACGCAGACACACACAGGGGCCGATGGCAGACGCCTGCGAGTCGCAGACACACACAGGGGCCGGTGACGGACGCCTGCGAGTCACAGACACACACAGGGGCCGGTGACGGACGCCTGCGAGTCACAGACACACACAGGGGCCAATGACGAACGCCTGCGAGTCACAGACACACACAGGGGCCGATGGCGAGAGACACACACACAAACACAGCGGCCGATGGCGGACACCTGCGAGTCAGACACACAGGAGCCGATGGCGAGACACACACACACACACACACAAACACAGGGGCCGATGGCGGACAGCTGCGAGTCACAGACACACACAGGAGCCGATGGCGGACGCCTGCGAGTCACAGACACACACAGGGGCCGATGGCGGACACCTGCGAGTCACAGACACACACAGGGGCCGATGGCGGACTCCTGCAGGACACACTCTTACCTGCACAACTGTACCAGCTGTTTTGCGTTGTCTAGCTCCTTTTCAGACACTACAGCGGTCCTGGGGTCTGTGATGTTGAAGAAATGTTTCAGTCTTCCGACAAATGTACTTTGGTCCCATCGTGGGGCATCGATGTCAAAGTTGGACGTGTCCACAGCCATGACCGCTGTTCACTACAGAAGAAAATAGAAATGGCATCATTTAATTTCCTTAAAATAAACACTTTTAAGAGCCATTACAACGTACAGTCAAGTGTTTTGTTTAATTACAGAAAGCATATTCCAAATTTCCATCTAATATTTATTCCTGTTTAAAAGAAGAGTCCGCGGACTTCACCCTCCTGAGTAAATGCAGACGCTTCACTTACCATTAAAAAGGACGCTACACTCATCCTGACCCCCCGCTTACATTTAGATTTTTATTTAAGCGCAAAAAAAGGAAATCTATTTTTAAGTAGAGTTTCCCTTTAAGAAAACCTGACTGTATGGTGCGTCTGCGTGGAGAAGCAATCCTGGTGCAAAGTCCTAAAACTGGAGCAATCAGTGAGTACATCCCATTTGTTGCCATGGCAACTGCTCCACCTTTTGGACTTTACCCCATGATTGCCTGGTCATACATGACCCATCACATCCCACTCTGTCTATAAAGATAGCAGTAATGAGCACTAATTAAACGATTGGCTTCTTTTGCGGATACTTTACATTACAGTGTTTACATTTAATGTGTCTTTATCAGTATTTAATTGGATACATTTGTTTTATAAGAGCTGTCCTGTATCCGGTAACAAGATGATAACATGATGTCAATATTTAATCTTCCCGGATGAAAAAACACACTAAAGCACTTTGTGATTTTATTTTGCTCTATGGCAAACTTAAAAAAAATAAAAAGGGGTTATTCAAAAAGCAGTGAAATTCCACCGGAATCAAATTCCCCGACCCTGTGGCAAAATCAGCATTCGTGCAGGGTCCCCCGAAGTGCAGGGAAAATACGTCGCAAACCCCCCGAATCGAAAGTAAAAACCGCCGCAGAATGCATCCAAAAAAAAAAAAAAAAAGTCGATCCGCCGCCAGAAAACCGTAAAAAGTAAAAAAAAAACACGACTGCAACTTTTAAAATTTTAAAGACCCTGTTTGCAAAAAAATCTACTGGACAAAATGTCTGGAATTAACGTACAAGGTCCTATGAATAAAAATAAAAAGGTCTGTTACTGAAAACATTAATATTATTATTATTATTATTTAAAAACAAAAAAAAAAAACTGAAAAAATAAGACTTTTTGCTGCAGATTAAGGGAATAAATGGTTGAATAAATATTTTTAACATTGAAGCCTATGGGATTCGCCTGAATAAACCTGCCGAATGAAACCACTGAACAGCAGGGCACTGCGACAACTTTTCTCTGCTGTTCGGTGTCTGAATAGATTAACCATTGCTTCTCTATGGGGATTCCACTGACTCTGAAGAGGCACCGTATTTCACTGGCAATTCGCCAAAATTTGGCGAACTGCCTGCTTTTTGAATGGACCCGAAATTGCACCGTATGGGGGGGAAAAGCACTGTAATGTGCCATTTCGGCTCTCTCTGAATAACCCTGATAACCGAACCTAAATTTCGTGATACACAGAGAGCAGACGCCACCTACAGCAGCAACCTTCAGGTGTAAACAAAGGCAGAGACACGTGTCCTAGAATGCTCCCAGTGTTGTTTTTTTCCCTGAGAACGATCAGAATATAGACAGAGCCGAGGTGGAAAATACATTATTTAAATTGTCACATGATCAAGCACAGGCTGCTCTAAAGCAGGTGGTAAAGAAAAAAAACAAAAAACAGCAACATACAAAAACCAATGACTCATGACCTCAGAGGAACCCAAGGTGAAAAAAAAAAAAAAAAACACCTCCGACACACAAAAAAAAAAAAAAAAAAAAACAGATGGCAGTGATTCTGCAGCTAAAAAGAAAATCTTCCTGTAGCCCCACAAAAGGCTGAGGGGTAGCCCTGATTAAAAGGGTACCTTGTGGTCCTCTACTTCACCCCAAATATATTCTACATCAACCCTCTGCATTGCGATTCGGTTTTATTCTTTGCCAAATAATGACATTAGCTGAAAAAGTGAGAGACTTCTTTGTGATTGGAAGCGGAGCTTTTTGGCTTCTTGACTCAGTAGCCTGTAACCAGATATCAATCTTAATCCTTTTTGACGTCCTTATTGACTCCTAAGGAAAGATAGGGGTTAGTTTGAACCCCGATATCTCCCAACTGTTGTTTTCAGCTAGCAGGGTCATGTTTGGTATCATTAGAAAGGCCAGAGCATGGCCTTTCCACTGATACCAAACATGACCGTGTTTAAAGAAAAAAATAATAATAGTAATAATAAAAAAAAAAAAAGGAAAAATGTGTTTAAGACGTGAAATGGCTCAGCAGTGAAGGGGTTAAAAGGGACACTGGAATCTATAAATGAGGTTGTACGTATAATGATTATTACTTTTGCTGCTTTAACTATTCTAGGGCTGCAACTAACGATTATTCTCATAAAATCGATTAGTTGGCCGATTAAGCGAATAAAAAAAAAAAAAATAATAATATTCCTTTTAAGTAAAACCAAAACCCCTCCTTTTTGCGTAGTGTATACTACTTTCGTAGGTACACACACAAGTAGCATACTTTTCCACACACAAGGTAAGTGACCGCCTGGTCACAGTAATGGATTGATGCTGCGTGCGCATGTCCGCTTTCTCCCCAAACGAACGCTGCTACGAGTCCTCAGATAGACGTGTCAGCACGAAAGCAAGGGGGGGGGCCACTCCACACAACCTGTCACGTTAATAAGCTAAAAAGTGGTCAGGGTGCATAGACTGTCCTTTTACAAGAATTTCATGAACAAACTGAGCAGGAGAAGGGTTCGGAAGTGGAAGGAAGTGAGTTTGGGCAAGGGACTTGACCCGAGAATGAGAGGGAGCGAGTTTGCTGACGGGACTTGACCCCCTGTATGAACGGGAGTGTTTTTTTTACAAAAGATTGGGCCGGAGTTTGTGGGAAAGGACCAGACCAAAGGAAGAGAATGACAGCTCCATACTAAAGAGGGGGAGGCAGGCAGGTTGAGGTGGTGGCACAGGACTCCATCATCAAGTAAGGATAAAACACCAGCGGTACAGAGCCCACACCTAGTGACAGCATCCCAGGGTTTGTGTTATAGCGCTGCTACGGTTTTAAACTGAATAAAAACAAACTGGTTATGTCTGACATAACCCTAGAACTAAATCATAGTGCTGCAGAATATATATATATATTTTTTAATTTTTTAAAGGATTTTACCAGGATGGATACATTGAGATTTCTCTCATTTCAAGTATGTCCTGGGTGGCGAGTATATACCGTTAGGTGTCTTGCCAAGGACACTTACTGGAGAGGTGCTCGTCGGGATCGAACCCATGACTCCACAGGCTCTCTCCATGCAGAGCAGTGATGTTACCTCTACTCCACCCAGCCGGTACAATATGTTGGTGCTATATAAATAAAGTATAATATAATAATAATAGTGAGTAAAGCAGCGGCGCGTCTTCTGCAATCAGCTCCGAAGCTGAATAAGAGGTTATAACGTCTAACTCCGTCTGACCCTAAACAGTGTGTGCTGCACACAAATCGATTAAAAATCGACAGCCGATTAGTTGACAACTATTTTCATTATCGATTATTCTCAGTATCGATTAGTTGTGTCAGCCCTAAACTAAATCAATTAACTGGGACACTCAAAACGACATGATCATCCAATGCAGTGATCTTCACCCCCCTGGGCGAATGGTGCGCAGGTTCTGCAGGAGTTTGCCGTGCAATGGCAGAACGAGGCGAGTAGCAGGAGAATGATACAATGTGTAAATAATGGAAGACTGGCACAAAGAGGAATTTAATATCGAAAATAACTTTAAATACTAGAGGCTTAGCATCTAATACTCGTTTTTACCTCTAAATGATAAATTAAACCCTTTGAATAAAGGCTTCGGTGTCGCTGCGATTTTTCTGCCGCTTATCAGCGTGCGGAGAGATAGATTTAACGTATTTTAAATTGTCATTAGGAAGCCGAGTAAAATACCCCAAACCTCCCTCTGCTCAAACTTGTGCCGGACAGCCTTCAAAAGGATGCACAGCACCGTACATCCCAACCAACCAATGCCTCTCAACGGAGAAGCGTCCAGCTCACTGACAGCGTTAACTCAGCAGCAACAGAGGATGTCGGGAGGGAAGAAGTCGTTGTCTGTTTTACCCCCACCTCCCTCTTTCACCCTAGAGCAGGGCTGTCAAACTCCAGCACACCAGATACTGATGCCTACAATTCCCAGAATTCTTTAAATACAGTGTATGGCCAGAGAATTATGGGAGCTGTAGTTCAGAAACATTGGGGGTGGGGGGGGGGATTACCAGCCCTGCCCAGAGAATCCCTTTAGATATAAATAAATAATACAGCACAAGTGTATGTCACACATAAACATATATCAGGTCTCCTACAAATGATTTACGTATGATTATACATCTATTTTTAGAACGACCTGTTAGGTTTTTGGTTTTTTTTTTCGATCCAATACTCAGTTAAAGCTTATGTAAGAAGTGGTAGTGCCCCTTTAACTAGATCTCTTGTGCATTACAAACAAATCCACCGTATAGAACGCATTATAAAACCATCTTATAAAAACACATGATGCTGTTTTGCTTTTTCTTTGAAGTAATTGTATGTAAAAAAGGAAAAATAAAGCTAGGTATTTTAGCTCCGGGTTCCACTTTCTGGATTTTTCCCATGATGCAACATTTACCAAAAGCTTTGCTTTGTGGATCTTGTTTATTTAATCTACAATATCTACCAGTTAATGATGCGGAGGAGGGAATGTTTAGATAAGGCTGTGCTCTTAGCTAATTTAGAGAAGAGCTGGCAGCGGAATGAGAGGAGTCAGGGAGCTTAAACAACTTCTAATCTACCCCCTGGTGATGTCCTTTGAATACATCCCACACAATACAATGATGGGAGTCGTGACTGACCCATTTACTCCATTGAGATTTCTCTTGTTTTCAGTAGGTCCTGTATTAAAACCGCACGTGTAATTGTTATTATGATAGAAATGGAGCGTAGACTGAATTTTATAAACCATATGAAATAAAAACAACACCATGGTACGAACAAAAGATAAGAAAAAAAAAAAAAAGGAAAAGGTGTCATCTGCGCTTATCCCTATAACATGGTACATCCAGTGACATTGGAATAGTAACTGCATGATTTTGGTCTGACCTGCACTTTGTGTCGAGATTGTGACAGTAGCTCGAGTCCAGCTTTCTGCTTTTAATTCTAATCTGGAATTTCAAGTTTCCGAGTCGCTTGTTCGTCTTGCCGCTAGCAGACCTTTTTTTCTATTTTTTCAATTTAAATGTACTTTGCGGTCATACAGTAGATTGAAAAAGGTACAAAACAGGGTGGGGGGGGGGGAGAAAACTGAAAAGGATGCATTCTCCGAACGACAAAGTCTCATCCGAGCAGAATGGGTAAAATAAGAAAAAAAATTAAAAAGGGACACTCCAGCCACCATGAACACATTAACTAACTGGTCACGGTGAGCGGAGGGTCCCCCCCCCCATGATTCCACTCACAAGGATGTTAATGAAAAGGGACACTAGATCAGGCTGTCAACCCCCCCCCCCAGACATTGATGCCTACAATTCCCAGAATTCTTTCAATGCAATAGATGGCCAGGGAATCGTGGGAGTTGTAGTTCGGAAACATCTGGGGGGGATGCCGGAGTTTGATATGCCTGCTTTATATACCATGACTATGAATAGACATGGTTACCGGAGCGTCTTATGCCCCCCAGGAGTGTCTTATGACCCTGTAGACAGCTGTCCATCAGCATTATAGGATATAAAAAGGAGACTGGCACTAGATTAAAAGGCAAGGATTAATGGACACTCTAAGCCAGGGGTCAGCAACCTTGACGCCCTGATGTTTTGGGAACTACATCTCCCATGATGCTCAGGCAGCCATTAGGCTGCCTGAGCAACATGGGAAACGTAGTTACGAAAACATCAGGAAGCCAAGGTTGCTGACCCCTGCTCTAAACCCAAGGTAAGCAACCTTAGCCCTCCAGAGGTTTTAAAACTACATTCCCCATGAGTCTCCAACAACATAATGAGTGTATGAGACTGAGTTGTAGTTCTGAAACAAATGGGGGGGGGGGGGCAGATTTTGAGATCGCCCCTCATTTTTTCTACTCGTTTTAACCCTAGAGTGTCCCTGTAAGGACAAGCACACCTATTTCCATGCTAATAGCGGTACTTTTCAAGCCGTGTCCGCACTAGGTGCCTTGCTAAGAGTCAAGGTGTACAGGCTCCCATTAACGATCGGATACATGAAAGGGACACACTGTTACCATCACACAGGAACCTGCCGCAGGACATGAGAAAATATACACCTGGATTAAATATTCAATCACCTTTTGACAGAACTCAGCAACCTTGGCCCTCCAGATGGTTTGGAACTACATCTCCCATGATGCTCATCCACTCGCTAGGTTAGTTGAGCCTCAAAAGAAATGTAGTTTGAAGATATCTAGGAGGGCCAAGGCTGCTGACCCCTGGTAAACTCGGGTATTTAGTCTTGATGCCCAGAGACCTCCAAATTCTTACAAAAAACAACTTCAAACCCTTTAATCAGCATAAAACTTATCTAAAAAAGGTGTGGTTTTTTTCAGGTTATCTTAACACTGAGGCTATTTTGTATTACACACATTTATATCTCAGCTTGGGAATGTAGTAGCTATGTCAAGACAGGCAATAAATTGATTTTTTTGCATATTATTTTAACTTGCGTTCACTTAGGTCCTGTCTGTGGCAAGAATAACATTGCGCTTTGACCCGTACTCACATCACTGTGCAAAAGCATTGCCCAATGGGAGCGGTATTTAAACTGTAAGCTCTGCGGGTCAGGTGTATTATCACAAATTTATGAATTGCTATGAGCAGTGTCAGCACTTCTGCTGCTACTCTTAAAAATGAATAATAGAACACGCATTTATTGACTCCTAGAAGCCCTTGCCATATGTGTGCAGGTGGGCTGGTTCCCATGAAGCACAAATGTCACACTGGGGATTTGGCATGTAAGGCTAGGGTCAAACGAACGCATTATTCGCAGCGACCGTCAAAAAGTGCGTCCGAACGCATTGATGTATTTTTTCCCACACAATGCGCGAAACCGGTCAAACGATGCGCATTTTCGTGCGTGATTTGTTATGGATCCAAACCAGGAAACTTTGGACGTTATGTTGGCCGGACATGAGCAGCGTCTGACGTCTCCTAATCACGCCGCTAGCGGACGCAGCGCACTCTGTACGTCAGTACTAGCGGTTCTGCGTTCTCGGAAAAATGCGTTCGTTTGCCGCTTGCGTTGCGCGGCCGGACTTTCGTGCGGCCGTACTTCGTATATTGGCCGTCATTTGCGGCTACTACGGCCGTAATTAAGTGCGCCTAAACGCACGTTAAAAATGCGTTTGACTGTACCTTTTTAGGCTGGGGTCACACTAAGAAAACCCCAATGTGAGGCTCTTATCTCCACTCACCACAGCTACAATAAACGTTTTATGGGCAATGATCACCCCTTAACAAAAACAAAACACCAGTACTAAACTGCTACTAACTAGCCTTTAAAAAGCAATACAAATATATAGAATTATAAAAACCATAAAAAAGGTTTTGAAAAGAATACACAAAAAAAAAAAAGCAAAATAAAAAGTAAACAACAAAACTCGCGGTTGAAAAAAAAATATATATATATATATTTTCCTAACATATTGATGTAACATGTTAGATTTTTTAGAAACAGATTTTTTTCAACCACACAAATTTTGTTGTTTTAAACACTTTATTTTTTATGATTTTATTTTGTGTATTATATTCTTTTCAAATCCTTACGTTTTTTTACAATTCTAGGGAAGAAAAAAGGTTAAGTTTTTATACTTTTGTTGCTCCAAATCATCCTTTTTTACTTTTTAAACTTAAAAAAAAAGTTTTATTGATTTTCAAACACTATACAAAAAAATGAAAAAAGAAAAGTTGTTACAGAAATAAATAAAAGTTACAGAAAAAAGTTCAGGGTGCAATCCAGGTCCAAGAAAGACAACGATAAACATACAGTATTGAGGGTTTAAGGGCCCCCCAAAAAGACAATTATTCAGGTAATCAAATAAGTATCTCAGATTAGCCAAAAATGCTCCCAAATCATCCTTTAAAGGCTAGTTAGTAGCTGGAAAGGTGCATCGGTGCGTCCTACCTGCGATCTGTCAGGCTGATTTTGCCCATAATAGGGGATGTTTACTCTCTTTAGGAGGACAAAACCCCCTTAAAAGAAACATGTGGCAATCACAGTATTTACATTCAAAAGTAAGACCAAACGTAAATAAACACTGCAGGACACAACCACCTGCTGACCAAGCCTCTGAAGAGTGCAGGAAAATAATTACAAATTGCTTGAAAACAACAACAAAAAAGAAACATTGAATGAAGTATATACACAGACTGAGATACAATCAGTAAATCTGAAACAAGTATCTAAAAGTGATCATTCTGCAATCCCTAGAAGTCCTTAAAGCAGGGCCTTCAAACTCCAGCCCACCAGTTGTTTCTGAACCACAACTCCCATGATTCCCTGACCATCTATTGCAATGAAAGAATTCTGGGAATTGTAGGAATCAACATCTAGGGGGCCGCAAATTTGACAGCCCCGCCATAAAAAGAATCAAAAGCGGTAAAAACAAAAACGCTGTCAATAAAACGATCAACAGCCCAGAGCTTGAGGATTCAGGCTGGGTTCACACCGAAGCGTTTTACAGCGCGTTCCTACGCACTGTAAAACGCTCAAACAGTGAAATCCCATGATTCCCTATGTGGGCATGTCACACCTGGCCGTTTCTCAGCGCGCATGAACGCGCTGAGAAATGGCCGACGCACAAAGAAGTTCGGGAGCTTCTTTTCTGCAGATAGCCGTGCGTTCGCGGCCATATCATAGCCGCGAACGCGCGCGCGTTTGTATGCGAGAACGCACGTAAAAAAAACGCACGCATTGCGCGACGCTGCGCAACGCGTAGGTGTGAACCCAGCCTCAAGCCGGTGCTCAATCCAAACCATCCCACAGTGGCTAGAGGAGGGGTTCCTGCATCCCCCTCACGGCAGCTGTCAGGATTATTAGGGTCACCAGGTGCACCATGTTATTCCAGGAGGCTTCTACATCATCCCAAAGGGCAGTACGTCTTCCAGATCAACTACGTTTTCCTGGACACATAATTTATTCAAGCCGATGGGCAGAGCATGAAAAAGGCCACCCCGCGGCATGTAGAATCCAAAAGGAATCCCAGGTGACCTGCCTGGTTTTCGTTCCTGTAGCATATAAATTATACATGTTGCAGGGCAGCACTTTTCCCTGTGCATGAAAACGTAAAAGTAATAAGAAAACATGGGCGATCTGGCAACCCTAATGGGCACTGCAAGCCTAGGACAAAGTGCTTCCCTGCAAGTGGTGGAATGCATAGGTTGCACAATCAGTTTTCGCAACGTCAGCAATACAGACATTCTACTCATTTTTTAAACTTTCCCTAAAATCGATACACGTTAAAACAAGCATTTCTCCTCATTTACACCCAATATTTGATCTCCTACCTTAGGAGAGTTATGACTCTTTTGGTGAAGAGTCCGCAGACTTCTCCCTCCTGGTCAAACGGCTTACGCTTTACTCACCAGCTCAGGCCCAGGACATACTGAAAACGAGAGAAATCTCAATGTATCCTTCCTGGTAAAATACATTCTCAAAAAAAATAAATAATAATTCTGCCGTGCACCGCTATGCAACTTGTAGGATCTTGCACGGCTGCGTTTGGGTCAGGATGGAGAAGTCAGCGGACTCATCTTTTAAATAGGAATAACGAATATAAAACAGGAAGACGCTTGTAATAGATCAGAAAAAAAAAAAGAAAATAGACTTTAGAATATGTAGTAATTTGGTATTTATCACATTTTATTCTGAGCAACTGGGAGTTTAATACCCTGGATTCTGCCATATGGAAATGCATTAAAAAAAATTACCAACTGTCCCTTTAAATCAGGGATCTCAAACTCTGGCGCCCCTAGATGTTTCAAGCCTACAATTCCCAGAATTCTATGAATGCAATAGATGGCCAGAGAGTCATGGGAGGTGTAGTTCAGAACATCTGAGAGGCTGCAGAGTGTGAGATACCGGTTTTAAACGTAGCACGGATCAAGACAGCACTTTTCATGCAATGACTAATTCCAAGGAACTGCTTCCTGCACAGAAATAGGATGATTATTTATTAAAGTGCACAGCCCCAGACCTGAGCCACATCAGTAGGACCTGCAGTGCCAGGGACACTCCATTTAACCCCCTGCATACTGTACCTGCAGCTCTGCACTCTGACCAGACACAGCCCTCCTCCTATTCTACTCTATTCTGCACCGCTTTCTGCCCATTCAGCTAGGCTTCTTCCGTCCACGCCAGCGACTACAAGAGAGGTGACCAATCAGGATCCGGGACACTGCAGGGACCACCAATGAAAATCATGGACTCTGCCCTGCCCACACGTGCTGTAAAGCTTAGCTCAGCAGCACTTCTGGCAGGCACATAACTTCCCACTGCGCATGCGCGGGAAACACTATCCACCTGACGCCGTTACGTCCCCACGTCGTGGGCGTGGCCTCGGCGTCTGCCTGGAGCGTCATGCGTCGGCAGCGTCTCGGGTGACGTAGTTGCCCCTGGTAACCTGGAAAGTCGCGTAGAGGCGGAGGAGGATGGTAAGTGATGGAGGTACCGCTGCCGCCGTACCGGTTACCGGCCGGGCGAAACAATGTGCGGCCCTGATATCATGGGAGACTGGGGAGGCAGCGTGTGAATCCGGAGGTGGAGACAGATGCGGTTGCTGGGACGCCATGATGCTGAGGAGGGAGGGGAGGCAGCTCATCCAGGCCTCTGGTGACTAATAGTAAGGAGATATGCAGGCTGTTAGAGGATCGGATTAACCCGGGCCTTCAGGGAGGCTTAACCTGGGCACACACTAAGAGGGAAGCCTCACCGCCATTCATCATTCTGCTACGGCTGGGAGTGGGGGCCGCAGCCAGGACAGAGAGAGAGGAGGGGGCCG
The DNA here is from genome assembly GCA_009667805.1 of Leptobrachium leishanense. Taxonomy (NCBI): domain Eukaryota; kingdom Metazoa; phylum Chordata; class Amphibia; order Anura; family Megophryidae; genus Leptobrachium; species Leptobrachium leishanense. The sequence continues at coordinate 21,347,916 of CM019068.1, forward strand.
CAGCCAGGACAGAGAGAGAGGAGGGGGCCGCAGCCAGGACAGAGAGAGAGGAGGGGGCCGCAGCCAGGACAGAGAGAGAGGAGGGGGCCGCAGCCAGGACAGAGAGAGAGGAGGGGGCCGCAGCCAGGACAGAGAGAGAGGGGGCTGCAGCCAGGACAGAGAGAGAGGAGGGGGCCGCAGCCAGGACAGAGAGAGAGGAGGGGGCCGCAGCCAGGACAGAGAGAGAGGAGGGGGCCGCAGCCAGGACAGAGAGAGAGGAGGGGCCGCAGCCAGGACAGAGAGGAGAGGAGGGGGCCGCAGCCAGGACAGAGAGAGAGGAGGGGGCCGCAGCCAGGACAGAGAGGAGAGGAGGGGGCCGCAGCCAGGACAGAGAGAGAGGAGGGGGCCGCAGCCAGGACAGAGAGAGAGGAGGGGGCCGCAGCCAGGACAGAGAGAGAGGAGGGGCCGCAGCCAGGACAGAGAGAGAGGAGGGGGCCGCAGCCAGGACAGAGAGAGAGGAGGGGGCCGCAGCCAGGACAGAGAGAGAGGAGGGGCCGCAGCCAGGACAGAGAGGAGAGGGGGCCGCAGCCAGGACAGAGAGAGAGGAGGGGGCCGCAGCCAGGACAGAGAGAGAGGAGGGGGCCGCAGCCAGGACAGAGAGAGAGGAGGGGGCCGCAGCCAGGACAGAGAAGAGGAGGGGGCCGCAGCCAGGACAGAGAGAGAGGAGGGGGCCGCAGCCAGGACAGAGAGAGAGGAGGGGGCCGCAGCCAGGAAGAGAGAGAGGAGGGGGCCGCAGCCAGGACAGAGAGGAGGGGGGCCGCAGCCAGGACAGAGAGAGAGGAGGGGGCCGCAGCCAGGACAGAGAGAGAGGAGGGGCCGCAGCCAGGACAGAGAGAGAGGAGGGGCCGCAGCCAGGACAGAGAGAGAGGAGGGGCCGCAGCCAGGACAGAGAGAGAGGAGGGGGCCGCAGCCAGGACAGAGAGAGAGGAGGGGGCCGCAGCCAGGGCGCAGAGAGGAGGGGCTGCAGCCAGGCGCAGAGAGGAGGGGGCTGCAGCCAGGGCGCAGAGAGGAGAGGGGCTGCAGCCAGGGCGCAGAGAGGAGGGGCTGCAGCCAGGGCGCAGAGAGGAGGGGGCTGCAGCCAGGGCGCAGAGAGGAGGGGGCTGCAGCCAGGACAGAGAGAGGAGGGGGCTGCAGCCAGGGCAGAGAGAGAGGAGGGGGCTGCAGCCAGGGGACAGAGAGAGAGGAGGGGGCTGCAGCCAGGACAGAGAGAGGAGGGGGCTGCAGCCAGGACAGAGAGAGAGGAGGGGGCTGCAGCCAGGACAGAGAGAGAGAGAGGAGGGGGCTGCAGCCAGGACAGAGAGAGAGAGGAGGGGGGCTGCAGCCGGGACAGAGAGAGAGAGGAGGGGGCTGCAGCCGGGACAGAGAGAGAGAGGAGGGGCTGCAGCCGGGACAGAGAGAGAGAGGAGGGGGCTGCAGCCGGGACAGAGAGAGAGGAGGGGGCTGCAGCCGGGACAGAGAGAGAGGAGGGGGCTGCAGCCGGGACAGAGAGAGAGGAGGGGGCTGCAGCCGGGACAGAGGGAGAGGAGGGGGCTGCAGCCGGGACAGAGGAGAGGAGGGGGCTGCAGCCGGGACAGAGGGAGAGGAGGGGCTGCAGCGGGACAGAGGGAGAGGAGGGGGCTGCAGCCAGGGCAGAAGGAGAGGAGGGGGCTGCAGCCAGGGCAGAAGGAGAGGAGGGGGCTGCAGCCAGGGCAGAAGGAGAGGAGGGGGCTGCAGCCAGGGCAGAGGGGGAGAGGAGGGGGCTGCAGCCAGGGCAGAGGGGGAGAGGAGGGGGCTGCAGCCAGGGCAGAGGGGGAGAGGAGGGGGCTGCAGCCAGGGGAGAGGGGGAGAGGAGGGGGCTGCAGCCAGGGCAGAGGGGGAGAGGAGGGGGCTGCAGCCAGGGCAGAGGGGGAGAGGAGGGGGCTGCAGCCAGGGCAGAGGGGGAGAGGAGGGGGCTGCAGCCAGGGCAGAGGGGGAGAGGAGGGGGCTGCAGCCAGGGGAGAGGAGGGGGCTGCAGCCAGGGCAGAGGGGGAGAGGAGGGGGCTGCAGCCAGGGCAGAGGGGGAGAGGAGGGGGCTGCAGCCAGGGCAGAGAGGGAGATATTTATATCCTTACAGAATACATGATATAAAGATGTTACTGTTCATGGGACGTCGTTTATATGCCCATTGTGTTTCACTCTTGATACGAGGCTATATGCACAAAAGTAACATTATATTCCTTTTTGGGGTTATTTACAAGCTGGTTGGAATGAGTGTCTGCAGACAGGATTTAACTACCGGCTGGGTGGAGTAGAGGTAACATCACTGCTCTTCATGGAGACCATTTCTGCACAATGGAGAGACCTGTGGAGACATGGGTTCGATCCCAGCAAGAGCACCTCTCCAGTAAGTGTCCTTGGGCAAGACACCTAACGGTACATACTCGCCACCCAGGACAGACTTGAAAACGAGAGAAATCTCAATGTATCCTTCCTGGTAAAATCCGTTCTATAAAAAAACAAAAAAAACTCTAAGCAGGACTTAAGGCTATTTTAACTTGGAGGTTTTTGATGATTTTGATAAGATGAAATTTACTCTGACAATTTGTTGATATTGGAAATATCCTATTGTGTGTGTGTGTGTGTGCCCCATTGCGCGTATTTGCTAGTATGGGGCGTCATGAGCAAATGTAATAATTGACTTATGTATATATGTTAATATAATAAGGTTTTCTGATTCAGTAATGTTAGACTGCAGTCAATTCATTGCCTTTTTGGTTTTTTTACCAGTTAGTTTTGGGTTATTTATTCTGGTGCACCAGGGTGTTTTTTTTTGTTACTTTGTTTATTAGGTTTATATGGATTTTATCTATTAGGGATGCACCGATACCGACATTTGCACGAGTACTTGGTGCAAATGGCCCTATACCTCTACCAATACTCGGAAGTCACGCTGGGCTGGCTTGCTGGTATTCAAGGGGCTGGGGCTGCTGGCAGAAGGCATTAAACAGCATTCCGCCAGCATTTCTCTCCTTCTGGCTGCGTGCTTCACCAAGCGGCCGCCGGCCTGTGAGGGCAGTGACACAGCCTCCAGCCGAGATCTAGCAGGGTCCAGAAAGCGTGTCACAGTCTTCACAAGCCGACGGCTGTTTGGAGGAACACGTGGCCAGCCGGCGATCGGCAGTACACTCAAGGGTATACATGATTCTGATATCTGGGGTGTGTGTGTGTGTGTGTGTGTGTGTGCAAATGGGGGTTTCTGGCCATTCATTTTAAATATTCTTGGGGGACAGAGATGGGGAGCAAATATTGCTAAGTCGCACCAGTAGTTAAAGGATATATTTTATCATAAAAAAACAATTTAAAAACCCCCCACAGATATTAAGACCCTAAGCTTCCATTTAAAGTTCTAGTTGATAACACATCTCCCCATTGGGCCACTGCTCCAGTGTGTCACTGTCAGGTTACTCACACACTGCATTCTGCCACTGCATGGCAAATTCCCACAACACACCAGTCTGCTGCGGCATCCCAGCCACAAGGGGTGTACAGCGCTGCGGAATATGCTGGTGCTTTATAAGTAAAGAATACTAACATAAACTGGACAGGCTTTCAGCAAAATCCTAAATTCTTTATTGGAAAGCGGTCACATGACTTTGAAGTATCTGCACCCCTAGATAAGTGAAGTGATACGTTGTTGCTAATCTGCATTTTCCTCTGAAAGGGTGTTGTATGTAAATTGACAATTAACGGTTTAACTCTGTAGGTATATTGGATTAACCACACAATACACAACTCTGAGAACTATATATTAAAAGTAAATTTCGTTTTGACCCAATCATCCCAGCAGGGATTGTTTGTTTTTGTTTTTTTTGGACTTCTTATGCTCGCATGGACCATCATTGGCCGTCGCAGCTGCTAACTAACCAAAACGCGCCTCTGACGTTGCCGTGTGCTTTAGTTTTCAGAGATTTGGTAACTGTCAGTGAGGCTCGGGTCACACGAGCGCATTCTGTGCGTCTGTGCACGTACTTTCTGACTGATGACAAGGTAGTGGCCACAGTCAGTTTTTGTGACTGACGTTTTTTTGACTGATGTAGAAGGGAAAATAAATTAATGAAAACATTTTGTCTGTCAAAAATGCAGATCTGACTTCGTTCCATCACTCACACACAAAGCTATGCAGACGTTGCAGACGCAGCGCACTCTATGCATCCGTTCTAACGGATTTATGTTCTTGCCTGCCTTGCGTCCGTTTGCCGCGTCCGCAGTTCGGTGCGACTGTACTTCGTGTGTGGTGCTCCATTGGTCATAATTATATGCAATTAAGGTATAACGGACATGCAACGCGGACGTGATCAGTGTGCTCGTCTGACACGAGCCTAAGGCCCTGTTCACACTGTGTGATTTTCATATTCGCGACATGGTGCGATACTGTCGCGTGACTTTCCGCGCGATTCTCATATTCGCGACATGGTGCGATACTGTCGCGCGACATCACTGTTTTGTGCGATTTTTGCAAAGCACCACCAATACAAATCGCAGATAGCAAATCACAAAAAAGGGTCATGTACCTGCGACATGCTACTGCGACGCGTGACAAGATGTGAACAGCTCCATTGAAATGCATTGGAGAAGCTACACAGCGTGACGTCGCGCGGATTTTGCCGCGATGTCGAATGTTGAACTGGGCCTTACACTGTGCAATTTATCTGCGACATCGCAGCAAAATCCGCGTGATGTAGCTTCTCCAATGCATTTCAATGGAGCTGTTCACATCTTGCCGCGCGTCGCAGAAGCATGTTGCTGGTACATGACCTTTTTTTTTGCGATTTGCTATCTGCGATTTTGCGATTTGTATTGGTGGTGCTTTGCAAAAATCGTACAAAACAGCGACGTTGCGCGACATTATCGCACCATGTCGCGAATATGAAAATCGCGCGACTTTTAAATCGCACAGTGTGTACGGGGCCTAAACTGTGAGTGACTCGTTTTAACACAATGAGACGAGGCATGTTTCCCAACACTGTTTATAAATGCACACTAAACCTAAAACCTGTAAAATAATCCTTACGATCCGGCCAGATGCAGATCTGTTTATCGTTGGGGCCTTTTGTAAGTGGGGAGCCTGCTGCTACCTCGGACAAGAAATGTGATTTCCATTATTTATTTTAGCCTTCTTGAGAGCCTTCTAAATTTCTAACTGCAATGTAAACGTTCCTTTAGAAACTTTAAATGTTTGCATGGACCTACTGGTGCTCCTGCCTTAATGTATTCAAATAGAATTTATTTTTATTTTTTTAGCCAAATACATGCATTTATAACAGCAAAAATGGTTTTATTATTTACAGGGTTATTCAAAGAGATCCGAATGGCTGCCGAAAGGTAACTGAACGCTGAAAATCCTTTCCTGGCCATTCGGCTATCCAGAGAGCAGGCAATTCACCAAATCCTGGCGAATTGCCTGCACATACGGTGCCTGTTCGAGGGCAGTGAAATCCCCATAGAGAAGCAATGCTTCGGCTATTCAGAGAACACAAACCAGCAGTGAAAAGTTGCCGAATCGCCCTGCCATTCGGTGGTTTAATTCGGCAGGTATATTCAGGCGAATCCCATAGGCTTCAATGTTAAAAATATTCCTGTTTTATTTCAATATCTAATAAACCGTTCATTATAAAATTCTGCAGTAAAGAGTCTCTTATTTTTAGATTTTTTTAGGACCTTTTTTAGGCATTTTTTGGGAATTTTTTTGCTAACACTTGCTTTCTGTTTTTTTTTTTAAAAAAATCAATTATTTTTTTCTGTAACAGCCCATTTTATTATCATTCATTGGATTTTATATGTAAATTTCAGACATTTTCGCTCAGTAGTTTCTTTGCAAACAGCGTTTCACTTTTCAAACATTCAAACGTACTGTTTTTTTTGTTGTTTTTTCTTCACCTCCTTCGTCTGCGGTGTCGGGTTTTTCCGGCGACTGCTCTGTGCTGTGATCGTCTTCTGGGTTTCTCCGGCGTGTTCGGCGGGGTTAATCCAGATGTTTTTGCCGGTTTCGGTGTGTGTTCGCCCTCATTTTGCGGTGAGTTTGCAGCGGCTTTTCCCTGCATTACAACGGCCCTGTGGTGCTTGCTGAATACACCGCAGGGTCGCCAAATTTGTCACTCATTCTTTAAATAATTGTGTGTGTGTTATTATTATATATATTGAAGGGAATTGTGTGCGATGGGGTGTACATTCCCCCTGTGTTTTTGAGAGGGCAGTGGGCTGTTTAAACCCTGAAGGAAAATATGGGTTTTAAATTGTTCGGCTCTGCTGCAAGGTCTCCATACCTGCTAATTAAAAGCCCTTAAATGTTTCCTGGGTGTGAGGAACCAGAGAGAGATGGAGGAGATTGATTCATTTTGAGAGACACACAGAAAAGCAGCAGCAGAGCTGGTGAAGTGCTAAGGTTGGCAAAGAGTTCCGTTATTTACCTGCGTTAGTGAGGGACATATATTTTGTTAGTAAGACTCCGAGTTGGGCTTTGATTTCTGTTTTATTTGGTTTGTATGCTGGAGTGCCACAATAAAACTCAGCTATAAAGAGACGGTTTCTGTGACATACGTGCCCTAGAGGACCGCGCTATAGCGCCCCCGTGTGCCAATATATATTCGGTTCTATTTTAAGTTATCAAACTTTTGTTTTTTTTCCTGAGTGCAGCCAACATTCTTTTTTCATATACAGTATTTTCTGGTGTATAAGACTACTTTTTATTTGGGGGTCGTCTTATACGCGGGATATACAATACAATATGACGAGTATAGCCCAAAACCTATTTTTTAACTGGAAAATTAGGGGGTTGTCTTATACTCCAGAAAATACAAATGTATATATATGTATATATATTATATTATAGGGATGCACCGATACCACTTTTTTAAGACCGAGTACCGATACGTTTATTTTATGTCACGTGACCGCTTTCCAATAAGAACAGACCTCATATAAAAATCCCCCCCAGCTTTCATGGATTTGCCCCCCTCCCAGCTCATGGATTTGCCCCCCAGCTCACCTGGCACTCACCGCGTTCATACTTACCTTCCTGGGCGACGCCGGAAAGTTTCCGTGCGTGCGCTCGTTGGAAGGCCCCAAGCCGCGACCACATGGGACCACATGATCGCAACTGGGGGCCTTCCAACGAGCGCACGTGCGAAGACTTTCCCGGCGTCGCCCAGGAAGGTAAGTATGATCGCGGAGAGCAGCTGCAGGGCCTGTCCGAATGCCGATAGAGCATTCGAACAGCCGCCTCAGCCCCTCGGATGCCGGCTCAATGCCGGCTTCCGGTATCGGGGGTACTGCACGAGTACCAAATACCCGACGAAAACCCACCGCAAAAAACCCGGCCAATGCACGCCGAAACCCGCAAAAACATCTGTATTAACCCGCCGGAAAAACCCGAGCAGGAGCCGATCACACGCAGCGCAGCCTCCAGAAAAAGCCGACACCGCAGACAAATGCAGTGAATAAATTAGCAAAACCGTTTGCTTGAATGTTTGAAAAGTGAAACGCTGTTTGCAAAGAAAGTACTGAGCGAAAATGTCTGAAATTTACATATGATCCAATGAATGATAATAAAAAGGGCTGTTACAGAAAAAATAAAGTTAAAATAAAAATCAGCCTTTTTAAAAACAAAAAAAAATCCAGAAAAATGCTTAAAATATCCTTAAAAAAAAATCTATAAAGAGACTCTTTACTGTAGAATTTTATAATCAACGGTTTATTAGATATTGAATTAAAACGGGAATATTTTTAACATTGAAGCCTATGGGATTCGCCTGAATAAACCTGCCGAATTAAATCACCAAATGACAGGGCATTTAGGGAACCTTTCACTGCTGGTTTATCTTCTCTGAATAGATGAAACATTGCTTCTCTATGGGGATTCACTGCCCTCGAACAGGCACTGTATGTGAAGGCGAATTGCCTGCTCTCTGGATAGCCGAATGGCCAAGAAAGGTAAAAAGGAAAGGAAAATCAGCGTTCGGTTCCCTTTCGGCAGCCATTTGGATCTCTTTGAATAACCCTGTATATGTCCTTTGATGCTTAGTCTTACATAAGGCTGGCAGGGCATAATGGGACATGTAGTTCAGAAACATCTGGGGTGCGACTGTTCGCCACCACTTTGCTAACACATGGTAAGGGAGATATTTGCCACGAAGTTGAGCCCAACTTCCGGTGGGAATGACTGTTTCACTTTAACCTCCCTGGCGGTATTCCCGAGTGTGACTCGGGGTTAAATTTCACTACCACGAACGGTAACCCCGAGCCACACTCGGGCTGGATGCATACTCCCCTCCTCCTGGCTCCCTCGCTGTCCCCCGCAGTGTGATCGCAGGGAGCTGCTTCCTGGTAAGGCTCCCTGCGAGTCACATGATGCAGGGGGCGGGACCAGCAGCAAACGTAGAAAAAAATTATAATACACTGTATAATCCAATGTGCAATGTTTATGAACGGCCGCTAGGTGGCACTACAGGATAAGAAACAGACCATACATCTTCTCACCCTTGTTTTCAGACAGATTTCAGTGTTTTTTGTTGTATTTTATTGAATATCATTTATTTGCATTATTTTGGATAATTATTTTCGGGATAATAAATTATTATGTCGTGTTTCAAACTTTATCGGACTCAGTGTATTTACTATTTTTTTTTAAATTAATTTATTTATAAAGGATTTTACCAGTAAGGACTCTTGCACGGATTTCAGTGTGTGATTCCTAATTATTACAGGCTAACTATGTACAAAAACACGTTTCCTTTAAAAAAAAAAAAATTGAGATGCTTTTAGACACGAAATTGTGAAAAAATTAGACCCCCATGGAGGTTAAAAGGATGCTCTAAGTCCGTGTTTCCCCAAACCCAAACTTGTTTTTTTTTTATATCATTGCATAAGTACTCCATTAAAAACTACAAAAAGTATACGAATAACAATTAGAAGGGGGGGGGGGGAATTACTTTTTTTTTTTTTTTTAAATGTATCTGTTCCTGCGTACAAAAATAAGCTTCAGCATCTTCAAACCTTCATCATTCAGACCTCTGTCCTATGGCCGGCTATAAAGTGTGTGTTTATATGATGCATCAATAGCAACCAGTTACATACTATCTCTTGCTGATGAGGGTAAATGAGCCCGAAGCCGCTGTACAGGAGTGATTGTGACTGGCTGCATAACCTGGCCTTTGCTAAAAAAACATTTAATATGGAAGACAATAGGCAATCGACCCTTAAAGGTGAACCCGTATTGTCTGCATAGGGAATCTATCCTAAACAGAGGAATGTCTATGCATTAACCGTTTCCTGGGCTGCGGCGACTCCGTCCACTTTGGCTTCCGCTGATATCGGGATGCAGATATGAGACACACGCAATTATGTTCTCATCTCTACGCGCTGCTTAGAGCTTGCGCACCTCTTTTATTGAAAGGGAGGGGTCTTTATGTAGTAAGACTCCAGGAATGTTCAAATGCAAAATCTGACCTCACCTTGGTTGTTTGTTTGTGCCATAGTAATCTAAATGTACCTAAGGAACAGGCCGCGTATGTTCGCGCTACAATCCTACTGAAAACCCTTTATTTCTAAGGCAGAGGCATTAACTCTTTGCTTCCTTGCAGTTAGATCTGTCAGTTACTGAAAATACATTTGTTAGTCATTGAGTAATATCCCTGAGTTTTGCCAAGTGTTTTTTTTTTTTTTTTTCCTCTTTAGGTCATTTCGCTTTTTTATTTCATTTATTTACTTTTTTTGGCCGTTTATTACTAAAATTTCCTTTTCAGTAGAAAATGAGAACTTCAGGTTAGGATCTGTACGTCTCCAAGTGGAAAATCTGTCTGGTCCACCTATTCTTGTATAAACTTTACCATGATGGAAATGTTGGATGGTGCCAAGTAAAGTAAATGGGATTCTAGATGAGCCAATAGGCTCCGAGGGCCCGACTGCAACATGTGACCTGGAAATGCCATTAAACCGGAATTAAATAAAAAAAAGGGTCTTTTTATTCTGTATCAGCCTTTTTTTTTTTTTTTTTTTTTTTTTTTTTTTTTGGACCTTTTTTATTATTTACACACCTTTTAATGCATATTCTTTTTATTGGTGGAAACCCTGATTAGAAGAATAGCAAAGTTCCTTTTTCTTTAAGTCCGGCAGCGGTCTCCCTGGGTCGTCCATAGTCTCTTGCTGTGGCCGACCCAGGAAGACCGCCGTCGTATGAACTAAATTGTCGGTAGCCCAACGACCACGTCCGTCGTCAGATTACAGACACGGTGGTCGGCCAGTGTAAAGGGATATTGGGGGGGGGGGTGTAATTGAACTGTTGATAAAGTGCATTGTGGTTGGAAAACCAAACAAAAAATATATATATATATATACTTTTTTCTTTTTACCTACATCATCTTTTCTTCTATTTTAATTATATATATTTTTTTTCCTGAAGGGTTTGCTGTCGATCTTGCGTAAATTGAAAAGTGCCCCAGACCAGGAGGTGCGGATTCTTCTCCTGGGTCTTGACAATGCCGGCAAAACCACCCTGCTGAAACAGCTCGCTTCAGAAGATATCAGCCACATCACTCCTACGCAGGTGAGTGGGCGAGAGAGATGGTGAATGAAATCTGAGGGTCTACTCGTATGATCTGGAACAGGGATGGCAAAAAGCCCGTCACCAGGCATTATTCCATACTTACTGCTAACACGGGAACGCTGTGCCTGCAGGTTACCCCATAGCGACCCCATGTTAACATGGTATTCCGGGGCAGGCGCTAGCTCAGCACCTTGCACCGTCACAGCGCTGCGATGGATGCCGGGAGGCACGTCAGTACGGGTGCACTTAGTGCGCTCGTCTGACCCCGGCCTTCGTGAATAGACCATTAAATGTATCGCGATACACGATGATGGATTACTTTACATGGAGAGTATCATCTGGTTTTGACACATTTAAAAAAACAAACAACTAAAATATCTAAACATTAAATCACCTGACTCTGTTTTGTTTTTTATTTCAGGGATTTAACATCAAGAGTGTACAGTCTCAAGGTTTCAAACTCAATGTTTGGGACATCGGAGGACAAAGGAAAATCAGGCCGTACTGGAGGAACTATTTTGAAAATACAGACGTACTTGTAAGTAGTTTTGTTTTTTATTTTAAGTGGATTTATTTTTTTGTTCTTTTGATAGTTTTTTCATGATTTAGTATTCATTACTCTCTATAAGGGTGTGCCCCCCCCCTCTCACCTCAGTTCACCCCCCTACCGCTTTCTGTCTAGGTACTTGTAAGTATGTCTGACTTTTTTTTAGCAGTCGATCCACCATAGTTACAGTTACAAGTATTTATAAAGCGCCATCAAGTTCCTTAGCGCTGTACACTGGGAGAGACAGAATAACAAATATACATACACGTTACACACGCGGAACAGGAGAGCGGACCCTGCTCGAGGGCTTACAATCTAAGAGGAGAGGGGTGGCCCATTAGGTGAGGGTGAATAGCGTAAGTGAAGTAGCGGGCGCATGTGGGCTGAAAGGTAAGAGGAGCAGGAAATGACAGTGTGGGATCATGGCGTGAACGATAGGTTTCTCTAAAGTTATGTGTTTTCAGAGACTTCTCGAAGGACTGCAGAGACTGGGAGAGTCTAAGCCATACCAATTCACAGCCAGAACAGTTGGTCTTCTCAGAGAAGTGGATCTAGAGGTTGACTGAATGTAATGAAGAATCGCTTGAGAGAATTTAATTGATTTATTCATTCTGTCACTATGTCCGGTCACTCCCTCTCTACACATTGAGACACTGTAAGAATATCCATTTGTTTCTAGTGATGCCGGATATGCTGACAGTGCCTTCTTTCTGGTGTGTAGGACCCTCCGGGACGATGGCTTGGATTATACACCTATCGACTTCTAATTACTGTGTTAAGAAGTGCTGTAATCCTGAAAAGGGGAAGAGTTGTTGGAAGCTTTGACGTGTTAATAATTTGTTAAAATGTTTATATGTATAAGCTGCTGCTGAAGTCTCTGTATGTGTTAATTCTCTCTTCCTTGTTTTGTTTGCAGTGTGGAGGCTTTACGCCGGGGTCAGACGAGCGCACTATGTGCGCTTTACTGACGTGCCTCCCGACATCCATCACAGCAGTGTCACGCTTCGACGGGGCCGGCCACAAGAATTACGTGCTCTTAGCAGATGTACTGCAGACGTTCAGAAAGCCTCCCCATCGAAGCGTTACAACACGCGTTCGACAGGGCTGCAAAGCGCGATCCTCCAGAGGCGGCCAGACAGGCATCAAAGTGGAAGGAACGTCCACTCTCACGGACATTCCTTCCGCTCTTAAAAACGCTCGTCTGACCCCGGCCTTAATCTCACTTTTTTGCCCTCCACCACAACTTAAATGCGTATTGATTTACCCTATGGGTAAATTCTCAATAGAAACCAGTTACATACTATCTCCTGCTGATGAGGGTAAATGAGCCTGAACCAGCTGTACAGGAGTGAGTGTGTCTGGTTACATAACCTGGCCTTTGCTAAAAAAAAACAAAAAAAACGGGTTCTGTGTTCTTACAGCGCCTAGATGCAAAAAAAAGTGAGAAGTTGTGGACTTAATTTGCATATCCTACCCAGAGTTCTTTGCTGCATATGGGGAATGTAGCACATGAGCTCTGTAAGCGGTTCTCTGAATTGCTGGGAAGTGTAAATGGCTTTTGCAATTACAAACTTTATTATATATTTGTATATTTTATTTTCTATATATTCTGTATTTTCGCTTCCACTTCCTTCGAAGCCATAAAGTGAAAATGAATCAGCACACGCGTGCAGATGGAAGTGAGGACAGATGCTAGGATAAGGGTGTCCGCCGGGTCCCAGTGAATCACTGATGAAGAGCTGATCGTTGCCGGCTCCTCGGCGATGCTTTCCTTATTCACACCAATATGCTTGGTGATATTTCACTTAACACATTAACCTTCTTCACAAATGGCGTCCGCAGAACACGTGTGAAATGGAGCAGCTGCGCCTCATCTCTTTTATTCTTTTAAATTGGTTCACAGTTAAAGTTCTGTGCGTGCTTACAGATTATATATATATATATATATATTCTATATAGAGGAGCATTCCCGGCTGGAGGTATCTTTATTTAATTGTAAATCTGGTAACAACACTTTATTCCCTCCTTTAACAATGCATTGGAGAAATATGCATATAATTGTGTGTGTGTACACAAATTTACTTATTTTTACCTTTGTTCTTTTTCTTTGGAAATTCATTTAATTGTTCATGAATCTGTTCCGTTGTTTCTGCTTTGTGTCATGGGTCGTGTTTGTACTGTCGCTTTTATTGGTAGACCATACAAAATTTTGATACATTTACCTTGAAGTATTAATTCCTAGTGTACTATAGGGTTATTCAAAGAGCACGAAATTGCACCAACCAGTGAATGTCCCCGTAAGGTGACATTTCGGGGCCATTCGGCAATTCGCGAAATACAGTGACCTTCAGCGGCAGTGACATCCCCACAGAGAAGCATTGGTTAATCCACTCGGAGAACACTGACACGTCGGTGAAATACCCTGATTTTCGTGGTTTCGTTTGTCTTGTTTAATCAGGAGAATCCCATAGGTTTCAATGTAAATCCCTGTTTTTCTTAAACATTTAGTCAACGGTTTATTCTTTTGATTTGCAGCAAAAAGTCTCTTTTAGTTTTAGGCATTTTTCAGGATTTGTCCTGTGACATTTTTAATTCAGATTAAATTGTAAATTCCTGCTGAAATAGAGCCCTCACGTCCTCCTGTATCTGCTGGCAGCAATACTGACCTGTCTCCTGTATGTATTGTAGAATTGTCCTGTCTTTACCCATTGCACCTTGTACAGCGCTGCGGAATGTGTTGGCGCATATAGATAGATAGATATTTTATTTATTATCGATGTGAACCTGCATGATGCACCAGAGGGGGGGGGGGGGGAAGGGGGTGCCCAGGTGCAAAATGTCAATGCAAAAATTTGTGTGGACGCACTCAGGGTCCTCTTTATTGGTAATCACATAAAATCACGCCCATATGCTTCTCCCGACGTTTCGACCCTCTCGGGCCGTTATCAGGGTGGCAGGCGACAGCATTTTCTGGCGGCTGGTTGGCAGTCTGTTCGGTGGATTGTCTGCTTTTTTTTTTTTCTTTTTCAGATTGATTCGGTGGATCCTTGGATACATTCGTCAGTGTTTCGATTCATTCGGCAGGTCGATTCGCCGTACTTCGGGAACCCTGCGGTGTATGTGGAGTTCGCTGCAGAGTTGGCAAATTTAGCTTGCCGAAGTGCGGCGAACGGGACCACCGACATGTCGTGTTCTCTGAATAGCCTGTCTGAGCTTTGGATACTGTTTTTAAAGATGAATGTTGACAATTGCGCCACGGGATTCCTAATTTGTTATATGTAACTTGTATACGGTGGCTTTTAGAGGGTCATTTATCCCCTCCCCAAAACACACCATCCCATATTTAAGCTGCTGTTTAAAAAAAAAAAAAAAAAAGGAGCTAATTGATGTATTTTTGATGTCTAATTGGCGCTGCGAGGCCTCTTTTGTTTGTCATTTTGTGCTTCTCGTTTGCAAAATAATTTTTTTTTTGAAAGAAAACAAAAGAGCTAATATGACGGAAGCTCTATGTAGGGTGGATATATCTATTTTATACTGACCCCCCCCCCCCCTTAGATTGCGAGTTCCCCCAATCATACCGTATCATCCTTGTTAAGCTATGCCTTTTTGTTCTGATGTATCCCCCCCCCCCCCTGCGCTCACATATCTGTACAGCAGTGTGGAATATGTTGGTGCTATGTAAAGTATGCGAATACACTAATAGTCATGTACCTGATGCTCCTGCAGATTTATTTGTGACGTACATATATGATGTAAAGTGTGTATAACCTGTACTTTTTTTTTTTTCCTGCAGATCTACGTGATTGACAGCGCAGACAGAAAGCGTTTTGAAGAAACGGGCCAGGTTAGTATCGCACATAAAATTACTAAATTCAGGCGTGCAATCTGTAAAAAGCCAGAACGAATCAAACGTCTGCGTTTCTAGCCAGAGATTTTGTCAGGGGAAAGTGTAATCTGCATGTCCCCCCCCCCCTCCTCGTTCTTTCAGGGCTGTATTCATACAGATCTATTAGCATTGGGGGGGGGGCTTTAAGCATGGCAGCCCCACTCATTAACTCCAAAACCTCTACCTCCTATTCCAGCCAAGTCACAAACACCTCTTGCGGCTCAGCTTTTCCTGTTGGCTGCAATGTTAACACTTCTTTTACTTTACATGGGAAGAGCTGAAGCGGAGGCAGCCAGAGAATAACAAGCGATTTCAAGGTCACTGGCAATTCTCGATTTGCAGCCGGTAATGATGTAAAAAATGACTGGGTGCAGGAAACTGACATAAAAGGGAAACTAGCATTTACAAAAGCTGTAACTGGATTACTTGTTCATTACAAATAAAAACACACTATAAAACACATTATAAAACACATTCTGTTGTTTTTCTTTGCAGTAATTGCATGTAAAAAGGAAAAAAAATCTAAAAGCCATTTATTATATCAAGGTATTGGACAAGGCAGGTTCTCGGTTATTACAGAGCCTAGATGCAAAATAGTGGGAAGCTGTTGACTTCATTTGCATATCGTTCCCAGAGTTCTTTGCTTCATAAGGGGAATGTCGCACAAGAGCTCTGTAAGCGGTTCTCTGAATTGCTGGGATGTGTAAATATTTTCTGCAGCTATAACCTGGATTATTTGCAGTGTGGAGGCTTTTAATCTCACTTTTTTTTCCCTCCACCACAATTGTAATTGTGTGTGTGTGTGTGTGTGTGTGTTTACCACCCTGCCATTTTGTTGATTTAAAAAAACAAACAACCTAAAACACCAAACCTTATTTTTCTTTTTTACATGCAATTCCTTCAAAGGAAAAAAACAGAAGCCTGTGTTTTATAATGTGTTTTTATTTGTAATGCACAGGTAAAGTGGTAGTGTCCCTTTTAAACGCTGGTTGTTATTATCAGTATCATCGTTTATATGATAAAGATACAGATAAATGGACATAGGATGCAAACAAGAGGTGTAGAGGAGCTCATAGGAGCTTACAGTCTGTGAGTTGGTTATTTATTGCCAGAAGGATTTTCACCGGTGACAGATTTGACCAATGATTCGAGCATTGTTTGTTCTTTGCTTTGTGAAGGAGTTGGCCGAGCTGCTGGATGAAGAGAAGCTAAGTGGCGTCCCGGTATTGATATTTGCTAATAAACAGGATTTATTGACTGCTGCTCCTGCGTCTGAAATCGCTGAAGGCCTCAACCTGCACACGATTCGGGACAGAGTCTGGCAGATTCAGTCATGTTCGGCGCTCACAGGAGAGGGAGTCCAGGTACGTGTCAGAGGCGTAAACTGTGACGACTATTGCTTACAGACTTGTTCAGAAAGCGCCGGTCTTTGCCGATGGTGTAAACCCTGCAGAAACTCCATGTTAAGGGACAAACACCGGCACGCCAAGAAAAAAATCAGCTGCAGGAGAAACTTCACTGTGACACTTCTGCAGCTGCTTGGATTCTTCTTTTGCGCAGCGCCTGCATTTGTCCCTATTTCAACAGCGGCAAACCCTGGCGCTTCCTGAATAACCTGCTTAGTCCAGGCTTCATTACTTTTATGTTTTTGTGCAGCGCTGTGTCTTGTGGTTTCCTTGCTAATCTTTTCTTCTATTAAAGTCACTTTGGAGGCTTGTTTTTCCATCCTTCTCATTTTACTTTCAGCCCCCCCCCCCCATTACCTACCTATTCTGTGGTGTAACAACTGCTGGCATGAGACGTTGGCATTTCCACATCTTCTGTCCAGTCCACCTGTAGCATCGTGTGTATGTGCCTGGCACAGCCAACTGTCTCTTCATTATGTGGCATAAAAGGGGTTATTATTCAAAGAGCACCAAATTGGCCACGGCATTGCACCGCATGGTAAATTTTAGGGATGCACCGATACCACTTTTTTAAGACCGAGTACCGATACTTTTATTTTATGACCACTTTCCAATAAAATCAGACCTCCTATAAAAATGCCCCCAGTTCACCTGTATATATCCCCCCCCGAGATATATATACACAGAATGCCCCCAGTTCACATGGATATTGCCCCCAGCCTCACATGGATATTGCCCCCAGCCTCACATGGATATTGCCCCCAGCCTCACGTGGATATTGCCCCCAGCCTCACGTGGATATTGCCCCCAGCCTCACGTGGATATTGCCCCCAGCCTCACGTGGATATTGTCCCCCGCCTCACGTGGATGTTGCCCCCCGCCTCACGTGGATGTTGCTCCCCCGCCTCACGTGGATGTTGCTCCCCCGCCTCACGTGGATGTTGCCCCCCCCGCTCACGTGGATGTTGCCCCCCCCGCTCACGTGGATATTGCCCCCCCCCCAGCTACTATGGATATTGCCACCCCCCCAGCTCCTATGGATATTGCCCCACCCCCCCCCCCCAGCTCATATGGATATTGCCGCCCCCCCCCCCCCCAGCTCATATGGATATTGCCCCACCAGCTCATATGGATATTTCCCCCAGCGCTCTCCTATACGCTGGGGAACCTGGCCGCCTGCATGAAAAGCACGCGGCCAGCGTTCCCTTCCGGCGACAGGGATACTCACCCATCCTGACGTCCGGTTGCGCGGCTGTGACGCGGCCTCCAGGCGCCTATGTGACGCTGCCTCCAGCTGAGAGGCAGCATCACAGAAGCACCCGGAGGCCGCGTGAACGCGTCACAGCAGCGCGACCAGACCTCCGGATGGGTGAGTATCGCTGCTGCCGGAGGGGAACGCTGGCCGCCTGCTTTTCATGCACGCAGCCAGCTTCCCCAGCCCCGCGGATACCGGCAAGCCGGCCCAGCGCTGGCTTCCGGTATCGGGGGGGTGTATCGGGCCTTTTGCACGAGTACCAAGTACTCGTGCAAACTGCAGTATTGGCACCGATACTAGTATCTGTGCATCCCTAGTAAATTTCCCCGTACGGTGCAATTTCGGAGGTATTCGGCTATTCAAGAAGCTGCTGATTTGACAAATATTGGTGAAATACAGTGACCTTCGGCAGCAGTGAAATCCCCCATAGAGAAGCAATGGTTAATCTATTCAGAGACACCGAACTGCAGAGAAATGTCAGTGAAATGCCCTGATGTTCAGTGGTTTCATTCGGCAGGTTTAATCAGGCGAATCTGATAGCTTTCAATGTTGAAAATATTCCCCGTTTCTCTTAAATATTTTTATTCAACCGTTAAGACTTTTTGCTGCAAATGAAAAGAATATTGTTTTAGAATTTTTCTATGATAATTTTGATTCCGATTTATTATTTTTTTATCTGCCGACATTTTCTTTCGGCCCATCTAGTCTGCCCAATTACATGGATACTTTACCTGGATTTATCTTTTGTTTAGGATAGCCTTATGCCTATCCCATGCCTGCTTAAATTCAATTACTGTTTTGGCCTCTACCACTTCAACTGGAAGACTGTTCCATGTATCCACCACCCTCTCAGTAAAATAATGCTTCCTGATGTTACTTTTAAACCTTTGCCCCTCTAATCTAAGACTATGTCCTCTTGTTTTGCTATTTTGTTTCCTTTTTAAATATACTCCCTTCCTCTACCTTGTGGATTCCCTTTACGTATTTAAATGTTTCTATCATATCTCCTCTGTCTCGTCTTTTTTCCAAGCTGTACATGTTAAGATCATTAAGCCTTTCCTGGTAACTTCTCTCCTTCAAGCCGTACACCATTTTAGTAGCCCTTCTCTGAACTCCTCTAAGATGTCTATATCATTCTGGAGATACGGTCTCCAGTACTGCACACAGTACTCCAAGTGAGGTCTCACCAGTGCTCTGTACAGTGGCATGAGCACTTCCCTTTTCCTACTGCTAATACCTCTCCCTACACAACCAAGCACTCTGCCAGCATTTCCAAGCATTCTGCCAGCATTTCCTGCTGCTCTATTACATTGACTACTTACCCTTAGATCCTCTGAAATAATAACCCCTAAATCCCAACCCTCAGATGTATCAAATATTCTATATTCAGCCCTTGGGTTTTTACGTCCCAGGTGCATTATCTTGCACTTATCCACATTAAAACTCAATTGCCACAGCTCCCACCATTTTTTTTAGTTTACCTAAATCATTTGTCATTTGGCTGATCCCTCCAGGAACGTCAACCCTGTTGCAAATCTTTGTGTCATCAGCAAAAAGACATACTTTTCCATTAATACCTTCTGCAATATCACTAATAAAAATATTAAATAGAATGGGTCCAAGTACTGACCCCTGAGGTACCCCACTGGTAACAAGACCTTGCGCCGAATAAACTCCATTTACCACAACCCTCTGTTGCCTGACACTCAGCCACTGCCTAATCCATTCAACAATATTGGAATCCAAGCTCAAAGATTGCAATTTATTGATAAGCCTTCTATGCGGAACAGTATCAAAAGCCTTACTGAAATCTAAATAAGCAATGTCTACTGCACCACCTGTGTCTATTTTTGTTACCCAATCAAAAAAATCAATAAGATTAGTTTGGCATGATCTCCCTGAGGTAAACCCATGTTGTTTCTGATCCTGTAATCTATGTGTTTTTAGATGTTCAACAATCCTTTCCTTTAACATGGATTCCATTAATTTCCCCACTACTGACGTAAGACTAACTGGCCTATAGTTCCCCGATTCCTCCCTACTACCCTACTTGTGAATGGGCACAACATTTGCTAATTTCCAGTCTTCTGGGGCGACTCCCGTTAGCAAGGATTGGTTAAATAAATCTGTTAACGGTTTTGCTATTACATCACTGAGCTCTTTTAATAATTTAGGGTGGATCCCATCAGGCCCCATTGACTTATTTGTTTTTACTTTAGACAGCTGCTGTAGAACCTCCTCTGTAAACTCATATGTAAATGTCTCGTTAGTGTTTCCTCCTAACTGAGGTCCCTTTCCTTCCATTTCTTCTGCAAAGACTGAACAAAAATATTCATTGAGGCAATCAGCGAGACTTTTTTATCCTCTTCTACATACCTTCGTTCCTTTGTTTTTAATCTAACTAATCCTTGTTTTACTTTTCTTTTCTCGTTTATGTACCTAAAAAATGTTTTGTCCCCCTTTTTTACTGACTGAGCTATTTTCTCTTCTGCGTGTGCTTTGGAAGTTCTTATAAATTGCTTTGCCTCTTTCTGCCTAATCTTATAGGTTTGCCTGAGTTTTTTTTATAATTATTGAATGCTATCTTTTTGTTCTTCACGATTTTGGCCACTTCTGCAGAGTACCACAGTGGTTTCTTCCCTTTTGTTTTTGCTAAGAAGCCGAATGCAATTGCCTGTGACCTTCAATAATGCTTCCTTTAAATAATCCCATTTCTCCTGGACTCCCTTTAAACTGCTTCAGTCTGATAATTAGGGTTGCACCGATACTAGATGAGGAGTACTTGGTACTCGTGCAGTACCCCCGATATTTTTTCCGATACCGGAAGCCGGCATTGAGCCGGCATCCGAGGGGCTGCGGCGGCTGTCCGAATGCTCTATCGGCATTCGGACAGCCGCCCCTGGAGCTGCTCACCGCAATACTTACCTTCCTGGGCGCCGCCGGGAATGTCTCCGCACGTGCGCTCGTTGGAAGGACCCCAGCCGCGACCATGTGATCGCGGCTGGGGTCCTTCCAACGAGCGTGCGCGCAGAAACTTTCCCGGCGTCGCCCAGGAAGGTAAGTATAAACAAAGTGAGCAGCTGCAGGGCCTGTCCGAATGCTGATAGAGCATTCGGACAGGCCCTGCAGCTGCTCTCCGCGATGATACTTACCTTCCTGAGCGACGCCGGGAAAGTTTCCCCGCGTGCGCTCGTTGGAAGGACCCCAGCCGCGATCACGTGGTCCAACGTGGTCGCGGCTGGGGTCCTTCCAACGAGCGCACGCGCGGAGACATTCCCGGCATCGCCCAGGAAGGTAAGTATCGTCGTGGGGGGGGGGGGTCCATGAGCTGTGGGAGCATATCCATGAGCTGTGGGAGCATATCCATGAGCTGTGGGAGCATATCCATGAGCTGTGGGAGCATATCCATGAGCTGTGGGAGCATATCCATGAGCTGTGGGAGCATATCCATGAGCTGTGGGAGCATATCCATGAGCTGTGGGAGCATATCCATGAGCTGTGGGAGCATATCCATGAGCTGTGGGAGCATATCCATGAGCTGTGGGGGCATATCCATGAGCTGTGGGGGCATATCCATGAGCTGGTGGGCATACCCATGTGTGAGCTGTGGGGGCATATCCATGAGCTGGGGGGGCATACCCATGTGTGAGCTGTGGGGGCATATCCATGTGTGAGCTGGGGGCAATATCCATGTGTGAGCTGTGGGGGCATATCCATGTGTGAGCTGTGGGGCAATATCCATGTGTGAGCTGTGGGGACAATATCCATGTGTGAGCTGTGGGGACAATATCCATGTGTGAGCTGTGGGGACAATATCCATGTGTGAGCTGTGGGGACAATATCCATGTGTGAGCTGTGGGGACAATATCCATGTGTGAGCTGTGGGGACAATATCCATGTGTGAGCTGTGGGGACAATATCCATGTGTGAGCTGTGGGGGCAATATCCATGTGTGAGCTGTGGGGGCAATATCCATGTGTGAGCTGTGGGGGCAATATCCATGTGTGAGCTGTGGGGGCAATATCCATGTGTGAGCTGTGGGGGCAATATCCATGTGTGAGCTGTGGGGGCAATATCCATGTGTGAGCTGGGGCATATCCATGTGTGACCTGGGGCAAATCCATGAGCTGGGGCAGTATGAATATATATATATATCGGGGGGATATACATGTGAGCTGGGAGCATTTTTATATGGTCTGTTCTTATTGGAAAGCGTCACATGACATTAAAGAAAAGTGTGAGTACTTTTAAAAAGTATCGGTACTCGGTCTTAAAAAAGTGGTATCGGTGCATCCCTACTGATAATGACTTGGCTTATTTTTTTCCTATTTCTGCGCATTTTCATGAACTAGCTTTTTTTTTTTTTTTTTTTTTTCCCCTGTTCGGCGGATCGTCGGCTATTTGAGGATCGATTCGGCTGTCTGTTCGATGGGTTTGCGGCTGCGTTTGGCGGTTTATCGGATGCGTTCGCACTTCGGGGACCCTGTGGTGAATGCTGGATTCACCACAGGTTCAGCAAATTTAACAATCCAAACTGCGGCAAACGAAGGGAGCACTGAAATATCGGTGACGTTTCGGTGCTCAGTGAAAGTGTTTTTGTTTTTTCTCTCTTCGTTTATTGTTGTTACTTTTGGTCTTAAATCTGACACCTCACACCCTGCACCTGCTTTTCCTGTAAACACTTCACTTAATATACCTTTTTGGAACTATGTTTTCCATGACCAAACCCAATTGGCTGCACCACCGCAATATAAACCAGCGGGAGCAGTAGCGATATTCCCCTAGAGATGAGATGATATAAAACCTAACCTTTTTATTAAAGGTTAATAAGGCATACTAGCCAATCCCATCACAATAATCCAGCCGGTGAATATATTGGGATGGTACAGCGTATTGGATTTGGTGTTTTGTATTGGGGTTAACCCCTTTCATCCCCTATAAGGTATAATATATTCAGTGTCGTGATTGGTTTAATCACTATCCTGGGTTTCCAGTTATGGTATGTTTTCAATGATGCTCAGACTGCAGAATCAGTGCAGATATTCAGAGAGCACCGACATGTCGGCAACATTTCGGTGCTTTCTCGTTCCCCGCACTTCGGGGAATCTAATTTGCACTGTATCCAGTATTCACTGCAGGGTCCCCGGAGTGCAGGGAAAACCTGATGCGAACCGCTGCAAAAAACACGGCGAACATGTCGGAAAAAGCCGAACTGTTGAACGGGGTACAAAGAAATAAAAAAAAAAGATTGCAAGTGTCAAAATTGAAATGCTATTTTGCAAATAAACACTACCGGCTGGAAATTACATAAGATCCTATGAATGATTATAAAAAGGTTTGTTACAGAAAAAAGAACCTCTTTAAAAAATCTTTGCCCGGAAAATGCCTAAAAGATCCTAAAAAATCATTAAAGCAACTTTTTGCTGCAGATTAAAATAAACGGTTTATTAGATATTGAATAAAAACGGGAATATTTTTTACATTGAAGCCTATGGGATTCGCCTGAATAAATCTGCCGAATGAAACCACCAAACAGCAGGGCACTTCGGCAACTTTTCACTGCTGCTCGGTGTATGTGATAGATTAACCATTGCTTCTCTATGGGGGATTTCACTGCCGTCAAACAGGCACCGTACTTGCTGGCAGTTTGCCAAAACTTGCCGAACTGCCTGCGCTCTGAATAGCAGAATGGCCCTGAAATGTCACCGTACGGGGAAATTCCCTGTTCGGTGACATTTCGGGGCCCGATCGTCTCTCTCTGAATAACCCCTATAGATACAAAGTATCTGTCTCCGTTCCAAGACCACCAGGGGTCAAGTCGAAGGGATCATTGTTCTTTGTTGGCGGAGAGAACAGCGTTCCCATTGGTCCCATACACTATAAAGCATCTATACAGGTGTTCAGTCGTGTATCCCCGTTAAGTCACAATAAATATTGTTATATTTATATTTAATATTGTTAATAATAATCTCCTATTTTTTTTGCTAAATTCCACATTATACATAAATCAGACGTGAACATGTGTTGGTGTTAAGTGTGAGATGCTATTTAGGGGACAGATACCATGGTAAGTTCCCGCACCTCCTTTTTTAGGACTTAACCCCTGATGATGCCGTTCCTTGCACAATCCATGTTGTTGTTTAAAGTCTAGCGGTTTAATAAGTTAATGTACATTTTCACTTCCTAAATATTGGACTTGCAGAACTAGTGCTCGCGTGACAATAGCATGTGATCCCCTTAAATATTGCTCCCCGACCTGTTTTTGTAATTGTTTTGCATTGCCGTCCTGGGACTGTTTGGACCCGGTGACCTCGGTCTTTGTGTCTCACCGAAAGGAGTAGTTTTTTAACGGCTTTATGGATTTTACCGCACACTATAGCCTAATAGCGGAAATGTTCTATTTATTGGAGCTATATAAGCGCGTCCTCACCAGGTATCTGCTGCAGCGATGCAGATAAGGCTGGAATCAGCAAATCCCATTTTCTTATTTATGCTTTTAATACATACTGTACTTTTTTTTTTTTTATTTTATTCTATTCTATATAAAATATCATACTTGGCTCTAATGAATGGTTTTCTGCCTGCCTCTGTGTGGGCGCATAAAGCCGATGACCCAGATTCGTTCTTATTCTCCTGCAATCCTGGATCATTTAGGTAATAAATACAGAGAATCCGGGTTACATAAAAGGAAAAGTAACCAGCAAACCGGCGAAGCGGTGCTTGCAAACCCGCGTTACATCGCGGCTGTAAAAAAAATAAATAAAAATAAAATAAAAAAAAATCGAGATGAGGAGCTGCCATCTGCTTATTTAGAAGTGAAACGCGCTGCCTTCTCTCCAGGGGACAAAATCCTGGACACGAAGAAAGAAATTCCCCCGTCATCCCTTGATGATGTGGATAGAACATCTTTTTGGAGCAGATCGGGCATCCCTGCCACCGGACCCGCGCCCTCACACACCGGACCCGCGCCCTCACACACCGGACCCGCGCCCTCACACACCGGACCCGCGCCCTCACACACCGGACCCGCGCCCTCACACACCGGACCCGCGCCCTCACACACCGGACCCGCCGCCCTCACCACACCTGTGAACCCGGCGCCCTCCACAGTTGTTTGCTTCACTGCAGTACATGAAGTTTTGGCCCCCTCGTTGTTGGTGTGTTTTGACCCCCTCGTTGTTGGTGTGTTTTGCCCCCTCGTTGTTGGTGTGTTTTGGCCCCCTCGTTGTTGGTGTGTTTTGACCCCACTCGTTGTTGGTGTGTTTTGACCCCCCCTCGTTGTTGTGGTGTTTTGACCCCCCTCGTTGTTGTGGTGTTTTGACCCCCCCTCGTTGTTGTGGTGTTTTGACCCCCCTCGTTGTTGTGGTGTTTTGACCCCCCCTCGTTGTGTTGTGTGTTTTGACCCCCTCGTTGTTGTGGTGTTTTGACCCCCTCGTTGTTGTGGTGTTTTGACCCCCTCGTTGTTGTGGTGTTTTGGCCCCCTCGTTGTTGTGGTGTTTTGACCCCCTCGTTGTTGTGGTGTGTTTTGGCCCCCTCGTTGTTGTGGTGTGTTTTGGCCCCCTCGTTGTTGTGGTGTGTTTTTGGCCCCCTCGTTGTTGTGGTGTGTTTTGGCCCCCTCGTTGTTGTGTGTGGTTTTGGCCCCCTCGTTGTTGTGGTGTGTTTTGGCCCCCTCGTTGTTGTGGTGTGTTTTGGCCCCCTCGTTGTTGTGGTGTGTTTTGGCCCCCTCGTTGTTGTGGTGTGTTTTGGCCCCCTCGTTGTTGTGGTGTGTTTTGGCCCCCTCGTTGTTGTGGTGTGTTTTGGCCCCCTCGTTGTTGTGGTGTGTTTTGGCCCCCTCGTTGTTGTGTGTGTTTTTGGCCCCCTCGTTGTTGTGGTGTGTTTTGGCCCCCTCGTTGTTGTGGTGTGTTTTGGCCCCCTCGTTGTTGTGGTGTGTTTTGGCCCCCTCGTTGTTGTGGTGTGTTTTGGCCCCCTCGTTGTTGTGGTGTGTTTTGGCCCCCTCGTTGTTGTGGTGTGTTTTGGCCCCCTCGTTGTTGTGGTGTGTTTTGGCCCCCTCGTTGTTGTGGTGTGTTTTGGCCCCCTCGTTGTTGTGGTGTGTTTTGGCCCCCTCGTTGTTGTGGTGTGTTTTTGGCCCCCTCGTTGTTGTGGTGTGTTTTGGCCCCCTCGTTGTTGTGGTGTGTTTTTTGCCCCCTCGTTGTTGTGGTGTGTGTTTTGGCCCCCTCGTTGTTGTGGTGTGTTTTGGCCCCCTCGTTGTTGGTGTGTGTTTTGGCCCCCTCGTTGTTGTGGTGTGTTTTGGCCCCCTCGTTGTTGTGGTGTGTTTTGGCCCCCTCGTTGTTGTTGCGTGCACGGATTCTCCTGTGTCGTTCTGAATCCATGGCGGTACTGAGCGGGTTCCTGCTGTAAATTATCGGGCCCGTTCCAGCTCTCCCTGGCCGCTGTCCATGCTCTCACAGCTGTCTCCCCCCACGTTCTCTCCCTTCATTGTGGTTTTAGGCTTCTATTCCTTCCCTCCTCACAACTGGTCACATCTCCCCCTCCAGGCTATCCAAGGGAAGTCAATCTCTGGCAGATTCTTTGATCCGTCACTATCTTGCAAGAAGACAGAACATTAACCCATTCAACTCCGGTTCCTCCCACACGAGTCAGTATCTTTCCCTGGTTAGGCTGGCTGGTTGCTATGGCTTCCATCCACCAAGATCACCACTAGGAGGACACCGAGAGCAAACCGTCACTTGCCGAGCATCCACGCTGCGTGTCCTTGTGGCATCCAGTGCCGCTTCCAGCTCATACTGTGCAGCTATTTCTATATATAATGTCACATCGTCTCTCCAAAAGCAATCTCCGACTGGCGGAATTCACCGTACGTGCAATTCTGGTCAATTCCCCAAATACAGTCGAATTGAAAGTGAAATACTTGCCAAAAAATGAAAATTCGGCATCGCAAAAATTGTCCATAGAAGACTATTGTGCCTTCGATTCCCAGAACAAATTGCACCAAACTTCTGATGAAATGCCCTGGTTTCTGGTGCTTCAATTCGACAGGTTTAAAAGGGGTGAATCCCATAGGTTTCAATGCAATAAATGGAATATCTTTTTTGCAAAATAAAATTTTGTTTCTTTTGTATTAAAAATGTGTCTAAATAATAACATTTTTATTATTTTTAAAGTCCTATTAGGAGAATAGCAGACTTCCTCTTCTTTCTTCAATGTCTGATAACTACTTTGGTGTCTCTAATTTAGACAAAATACATTGGCTAAAAAGCGTATTCACCGTATTTTCGGCAAAACTGAATCGCCAAAATGTGGCAAAAAACAAACCTCTGAAATTGCATGTATTTTGGGAGCTTTGCTGATCTCTAGACATTACGGGTCTATTCACAGCCGCAAACGGGGGGGGGGGTGTGTGTGTGTCTCACCAGCCGCTTTATTAGGTACGCCTTGCTGGTAACGGGTTGGACCCCCTTTTGCCTTCAGAACTGCCTTAATTCTTCGTGGCATCAATTTATTAAGGTGTTGGAAACATTCCTCAGAGGTTTTGCTCCATATTGACATGATGGCGTTGCGCAGTTGCTACAGATTTGTCGGCTGCACATCCATGATGCAAATCTCCCCTTCCACCACATCCCAAGAGATGCTCTATTGCAGGGATGTCCAAACTCCTGCCCCCAGATGTCCCATGAACTACAACTCCCATGCTTCTCTATCCATGATCTAATGCAGTCATAGATTTCTGGGAGTTGTAGTTCAGGAACATCTGGGGTGGCCGGAGTTTGGATATACCTGCACTATTGGATTGAGATCTGGGGTCTGTGGAGATCATTGGAGGACCGGGAACTCCTTGTCATGTTCAAGAAACCAGTTTGAGATGTTTTGAGCTTTGTGACACTGCATTATCCTGTTGGAAGGAGCCATCAGAAGATACAGGGGACACTGCTCATAAAGGGATGGACACGGTGCATTATACCGCTGGAAGGAGTCATCAGAAGATACAGGGGACACTGCTCATAAAGGGATGGACACGGTGCATTATCCTGCTGGAAGGAGCCATCAGAAGATACAGGGGACACTGTGCTCATAAAGGGATGGACACGGTGCATTATCCTGCTGGAAGGAGCCATCAGAAGATACAGGGGACACTGCTCATAAAGGGATGGACACGGTGCATTATCCTGCTGGAAGGAGCCATCAGAAGATACAGGGGACACTGTGCTCATAAAGGGATGGACACGGTGCATTATCCTGCTGGAAGGAGCCATCAGAAGATACAGGGGACACTGTGCTCATAAAGGGATGGACACGGTGCATTATCCTGCTGGAAGGAGCCATCAGAGGATACAGGGGACACTGTGCTCATAAAGGGATGGACATGGTGCATTATCCTGCTGGAAGGAGCCATCAGAGGATACAGGGGACACTGTGCTCATAAAGGGATGGACATGGTCTGTAGCAATACTCAGGTAGGCTGTAGCGTTTAAACGATGCTCAATTGGTACTAAGTGGCCCAAAGTGTGCCAAGAAAATACCCCCCACACCATCACCAGCCTGAACCATTGATACAAGGCGGGATGGATCCATGCTTTCATGTTGTTTTACACCAAATTCTGACCCAACATTTGATTGTCGCAGCTGATATTGAGACTCATCAGACCAGGCAATGTTTTTCCAATCTTCTATTGTCCTGTTTTGGTGCCTGTGCGAATTGTAGCCTCAGTTTCCTGTTCTTAGCAGACAATGACACCCGGTGTGGTCTGCTGCTGCTGTAGCCCATCTGCTTTAAGGTATGACGTGTCGTGCGATTAGAGGTGGTGTATCTGCAGACCTTGCTTGTAACGATTGGCTATTTTGAGTTACTGTTGCCTTTCTATCATCTGGATCCAGTCTGCTCATTCTCCTCTGACCTCACAAGGCATTTCCGTCCACACAGCGGCCTCTCACAGGATGTTCTCTCTTTTTCGGGTCATTCTCTGTAAACCCTAGAGATGTTGTGCGTGAAAATCCCAGCAGATCAGCAGTTTGTGAAATTCTCAGACCAGCCTGTCTGGCACCAACGACCCATGTCACGCGCAACGTCACGTAAATGCCCTTTCTTCCCACATTCTGATGCTCGGTTTGTACTTCAGCAAGTCGCCTTCACTGCGTCTAGACGCCAAAATGCATTGAGCTGCTGCCGTGTGATTGGCTGATTAGCAATTTGTGTTAACAAGCAATTGAACAGGTGTACCTAATAAAGTTGTGTGTGTGTGTGTTGGTATTTTCCTCTTGAAGCTAGCGACGTGGTGTTCATCCAGTTCTGTATATTCTGTTTTATTTCACCCGGAGGGGTCAGTAACATCGCTGGGTTTATTGCCCTGGTTCTGCAGCAATAACACTGCTAGGGCAGAGCCTGTGTGCAAGCGGGACGGGAAGCCGGCACATCCAAATCTTTGCTTTCCGCAAACCTGAGCACGGTTACAGCATTGCATCTTAAAGCCCCTCTACCTGGCTCGCCAGAGGTTTTGTAACTACACCTCCCATGATGCTTAGTCACACTTAAGTCTGGCTGAGATGTATTTCAGAAATCTGTGGGGTGCCAAGGTTGGCCTTCAACGTCCTAATCTGTGGAAGCATTGATCCAGGAGCATTTTTTTTTTTTTTTTTAAATGTCACTGATCTGTAGCGCTCAGGTCCTGAACAAACCAAGGGGTGACTGATCTAATACACCCCCCCCCCTTAATACATCCCATAATGCTATTAAACCTCGGGACTCGCAAAGCATTATGGGAATCCTATTTTTTCAATAGATTGGGTTAAAATCGTCCCCATTCCAAACCATCGTCACGGTTTCCAGATCCCACCACGCAGTCCTTAAAGCCCAACACGCCACAGAATCCAAAAGCTACCAACAGGGTAGCCGTAGAAGAATCCCTAACTGTCTGTCTGGTCCTTTAGAATTGGCCAGGTATACTAGCTAGACAGAAAGGGTTAATCAAAGATAATGTCGTAATACAAAACCAGGTCAGCAACACGGGGGTAGTCAGACGAGCCAGAATCAGGAATACAGAGTATAGAATAGTCAAATGGAATAGCCGGGTCGATATCGGTGCAGAAGCGTAGTACAAGGAAATAGTCTAGGGCAACGGAAGGCAGAATAGTCAGAAAACAAGCAGAGGTCAATAACAGGTTAAATCACGAGAGAATTCAGGTACAAGGAGCTCAGGTATGGATAACCACGATCTGGC
Source organism: Leptobrachium leishanense (assembly GCA_009667805.1). Taxonomy (NCBI): domain Eukaryota; kingdom Metazoa; phylum Chordata; class Amphibia; order Anura; family Megophryidae; genus Leptobrachium; species Leptobrachium leishanense. The sequence goes on from CM019068.1 coordinate 21,377,819, forward strand.
ACTGCTTAGAAGGAACTGTTGGTTTTTAAAAGGCCTTCACCAGACCACGCCCCCCTCTCAAGCCGCACCTCATGCAGCCACCTCCCTGCCTGTTTCAATTTAAAGCAGGTGTTGGTGAGCGAGCAGCATCAGACATGCTGCCTTCAAGCACACAGAGGCTAGAAGCCCCCAACGTTACAACCATTTGGTCAGGAGGATCATAGTCCCTGGTGGCGGCTGCCCGGCTTCTCCAGCATTAAAGGTGTTTTTTGTGGTTTATTTGCATCATATAAAACGTCTGGAATCTGTAATGAAGCGGGGGGGGGGCGCTGCTCTGTTAAATATCCAAATCGCCCAAAAAAATGACTTTCTGGATTCTTATTCCCATTGGTTCGTCTCGTTCTGTTGACACTTCTGCTTTCAGGCTGGAGACGAGCTCGTTTTCTTAATCGGGATAATAATTAGATCCGATATTGCTTTTCAGCGTTCATTGAAAAACCCTGGGATATACACATGTTGTCCAGGAAGTGTGTGTGCCCTCCATGGGAGATTTGTTGCATCCTTTAACCCCTGGAAGCCCCTCCGTATCTTGATCTTCCTGCTGAAACGTTGAAACACGAGTAGTGAAACTGTTACCAATGATTAGTCCTGCCCGAAAATCGTAAATTGGGATGTGTGCGCGGGCCGCTCGGGTTCATATAGCATCTTTAAACACACAGGGCTATATTACATTAAAGGCGCTGAAACTGGGGGAAACCTGTGCCTGCTGGTTTCCGGGTAGCGTTGCCATCTTACTGTGCGGTTCTGGGGCTGGAGCTACTTAAGCAGCCTTCCCCAGAACCATCCGCGACCCTCAACGACACTCGCGGCAGCATTTCTGCGGCCCCGCGAGGTTCACCTCCTGTACTCCATGGAGGATATATATACACACACTGCACCAGCTGAGGTTCCAACAGGCCAGGGTCATCAACCTTAAGGTGGAGAGTAGGTAAAGAAGGCTTGGCAATAGTGGGAGCATTTATTAGAAGAATTGCAACGTTTCTGTCCTAGTGCTATGACCTTTTTAAAGCCGCTCCTTGAGAAAAGTCCTGGGACTAGGACCGAAACATTGCTTCTCCTCTAATAAACGATCCCACGAATGCCAAGTCTTCAGTGACTGTTTCTTTTCCTGTGTGCCAGTCTTAGCGCGTCCCCGTTTTAGCTCCATATTATGGGGCAGGGGCTAATTCAGCAGCCCGCCCCGTAACGCAGCGCTAAGCCTCAGGATAGGCTCCATAGGACTTCATTGAGGCTTCGGCTGCCGGGTCACATGACCTGCAGAATCTCGCCTCTCGCGACATCCTGCAGGTCGGCGGGGTGATCACGGAGGGAGACGGGGACTTTTTTCCACGTACATTACTTTAGTATTTATACATGATCTGTCCCATGTTCCGTTATCCTGTGCTCCCGACTCGCCCACTGAATTCGTGTTCCCTCCTTCCTTACCATGTGCGCCCGACTCGGCCGCTGAAATCGTGTTCCCTCCTTCCTTACCATGTGCGCCCGACTCGCCCGCTGAAATCGTGTTCCCTCCTTCCTTACCATGTGCGCCCGTCTCGCCCGCTGAAATCGTGTTCCCTCCTTCCTTACCATGTGCGCCCGACTCGGCCGCTGAAATCGTGTTCCCTCCTTCCTTACCATGTGCGCCCGACTCGCCCGCTGAAATCATGTTCCTTCCTTCCTTCCCATGTGCGCCCGACTCGCCCGCTGAAATAGTGTTCCCTCCTTCCTTACCATGTGCGCCCGACTCGCCCGCTGAAATCGTGTTCCCTCCTTCCTTACCATGTGCGCCCGACTCGCCCGCTGAAATCGTGTTCCCTCCTTCCTTACCATGTGCGCCCGACTCGGCCGCTGAAATCGTGTTCCCTCCTTCCTTACCATGTGCGCCCGACTCGCCCGCTGAAATCGTGTTCCCTCCTTCCTTACCATGTGGCCTCCTATCTATATAACCACGCTGACGGCACACCCTCCATATGAAGGCGCAGGCTGTGTCTTCCAGGCCGCATTGTTTGGCTGCTGCACGTGTTTATGGGACGAGGTGTCGTCACGTCTTCACTGTGTTTCGCTGCCTCAGCTGTTCGGGTCCGGCCAATAAACCCACATTTAAAATTAATGAAGTGCCTCGTCTCATGTTGCCGTGACGGCTAGCGGTACCGGATGGATATCCGAGCACACCACCATGACATGACTTCATTCCACGGGCTCATCTGATATTTATAGATATTCCCTGCACCCCCCCCCCCTTACATTTACTGCTTTAATGCGATGGAGGGGGAGGGGCAATGTCTGATTCCTGAGCTGACGCGTCCGGATTGTGGGTACGTGCTATATATCCAGATTGTTTTCAGGGCATGACGACAGCGCTGTGGCTCGAGGAATAGATGGCGAAAGGCTGTGTCTGACATCATCCTTATTGTCCCCCTCACATCTCACCACGTGCCCGCTCGACCCCATTCCCTCACATCTAATTCCTCCCCTCTCCTCCTCCCTCACCCCTGCTCTCACACACATCTTCAACCTATCTCTCTCCACCGGCTCCTTCCCATCCGCCTTCAAACACGGGCTAGTTACCCCTTTACTAAAGAAACCATCCCTCGATCCCAACTCTCCATCCAACTACCGCCCTGTATCCCTGCTTCCCTTCACATCAAAGCTCTTAGAAAAACTAGTCTTCAACCGCCTCTCCCTCTTCCTGTCCTCCAATTCCCTACTTGACCCCCTGCAATCTGGCTTCCGTCCCCTACACCCAACTGAAACTGCCCTCACCAAAGTCACCAACGACCTCCGAACTGCTAAAAAACACGGCCACTATTCTATCCTCATCCTGCTTGACCTCTCGGCTGCTTTTGACACTGTTGACCACCCCCACCTTCTACAGACCCTCAACTCTCTTGGTCTCTGTGACACTGCACTCGCTTGGGTTGACTCCTGTGTCCTTTGCTGGTATCTCCTCCTCTTCATTGCCTCGATCTGTTGGTGTACCTCAAGGCTCTGTCCTTGGTCCTCTGCTCTTTTTCATCTACACCTCCTCCCTGGGCAAAATCTTTAACAGCTTTGGCTTTAATTACCACCTCTACGCTGATGACACTCAGATCTACCTCTCTACCCCTGATCTCTCTCCCCCTGTCCTTTCCAAAGTCAGTGACTGTTTATCTGGCATCTCCTCCTGGATGGCCTCCCACCACCTAAAGATCAACATGTCCAAGACGGAACTCCAACTTACTCCTCCCTCTAATGCCTCCCCACCTCCTGACTTCTCTATCACACTTGACTCTGCTCTTTCCTTCATCCCCCACATCCAGTCTCTTTCCTCCTCCTGCCGATACCAACTGCGTAATATTTCCAGAATTCGGCCATTTCTTACCGCTGTCACCACAAAACAACTCATACACGCCCTGGTAATCTCCCGATTTGACTGTTGTAATAATCTCTTATCTGGCCTCCCTCTGTCCCGCCTCTCCCCCCTACAATCCATCCTGAATGCCTCCGCCAGGCTAATTCACCTCACCCGCCGCTCTGTCTCTGCCGCTCCCCTCTGCGAGTCCCTTTACTGGCTCCCCATCCACTGCAGAATTAAGTTCAAAATCCTTATCCTTACCTACAAAACCCTCACTAACTCAGCTCCCCACTACCTGTCCTCACTAATCACCAAATACACCCCAGCCCGCTCCCTAAGGTCAAACAGTGACCTGCGCCTAGCTTCTCCCCGCATCACCTCTTCCCATGATAGACTGCAGGATTTCTCACGCGCAGCCCCCTCTCTGGAACGCTCTCCCTCGTACTGTCAGACTTTCCCCGAACTTCTCTTCCTTCAAACGCTCCCTTAAAACATTCCTATTTAGGGAAGCCTACCACCCAACTCACTGACGCAACCATCAATCACTCTCACCTTACAGTCCTCTCCTCCTGTTTCCAACCCCAACCCTCCTAGATTGTGAGTTCCTACGGGAATAGGGCCCTCATCTCCTCCTGTACTGTTTGTCAAATGTTGTTCAATGTATTGTAACCCTGTCTATACTGTGCCTATTGTACAGCGCTGCGGAATATGCTGGCGCTATATAAATAAAGACTAATAATAATCAAGACTTTAGGAGCCATTCATTGGTGCAGAACTACCAAATATCAGACAAAAACAACTCAATTTGATGGTTCCATTTCTAGCATCTCTTCACATTACCCTGCTTACCGGCTCGGTTGACCACAATGTAATAGGGCCCTATCTAGGGATACTGTGTCTGCTGATTGTGTACACATGATCGCATTAATGAACGTGGAAACTTTGCCTTGTTCTTAATAGATTATTCTAGAACCATGTTTATGTAATTTGATTAGAATTTGCCAAAAAATTGCATGAGTTGCGGGATTTTTCAAAGTGTGCACATGCGCGCAAGACCCAAGGTCCTCTGATTTGGGTATATTTATTTAAATCTGATATCTAATATTTTATTTTTTTATAAACCTTTTTTTTATTTAACCTCCCTGGCGGTCTATTTATTTAGAAAATTCCTTGCTGTAGACGGTCTATATTTTTTTTTTGTTTTTGCCGCCCCCCCACCCCCCCACCCCCCAGCGACATCCCGAGTGTGGCTCGGGGTTAAATTCCTATGTTGGAAGCGGTAACCCTGAGCAACACTCGGGATGCTGCTGGATACATCACTGCGCTCCCTCGATGTCCCCCGCAGTCTCCTCCGGCGATCGTGACCTCATTACTTCCTGGTTCCCTCCTCACGAGAAGGAATCCAAGGAAGTATGATGTCGCGATCGCCAGAGGAGACTGCAGAGATCAGCGAGGGAGCGCAGGGAGAGGTAATTTATACTCCCCGACTCAGGATAACCGTCAGGGAGATTATATGTATGTATGACTCAAATGAATTTTTGCACCATATTCTAATTTCAGTAATGCAACTTAAAAGGTGAAACTAATATATGAGACTCATTAGATGCAAAGCAAGATAGTTCAAGCCGTGATTTGTCATATTGTGATGATTCTGGTTACAGCTCATGAAAATCCCAAATCCACAATCTCAGAAAATTAGAATATTCCATGCAATCAATAAAACAAGGATTGTACATAGAACAATATGGAACCTCTGAAAAGTATAAGCTGCAGATGTACTCAGTACTTGGTTTGGGCCCCTTTTTCAGCAAGTCCTGCCTCAATGCGGCCGGCGTGGCATGGAAGCTATCAGCCTGTGGCACTGCTGAGGTGTTATGGAAGACCAGGATGCTTCAATAGTGGCCTTCAGCTCTTCTGCATTGTTCCGTCTCATGTCTCTCATCTTTCTCTAGGCAATGCCCCATAGATTCTCTGGGTTCAGGTCAGGCGAGTTTGCTGGCCAATCAAGCACAGTAATCCCACGGTCATTGAACCAGGTTTTGGTGCTTTTGGCAGTGTGGGCAGGTGCCAAGTCCTGCTGGAAAATGAAGTCAGCATCCCCATAAAGCTCGTCTGCGGAAGGAAGCATGAAGTGCTCCAAAATCTCCTGGTAGACGGCTGCGTTGACCCTGGACTTAATGAAGCACAGTGGACCAACACCAGCAGATGACATGGCTCCCCAAATCAACACAGACTGTGGAAACTTCACACTGGACTTCAAGCATCTTGCAGTGTGTGCCTCTCCATTCTTCCTCCATACTCTGGCTCCTTGTTTCCAAATGAGATGCAAAACGTTGCTCTCATCAGAAAAGAGGACTTTGGAGCCACTGAGCAACAGACCAGTTCTGTTTTTCTTTAGCCCAGGTAAGACGCTTCTGATGTTGTTTGTTGTTCAGGAGCGGCTTGACATGAGGAATATGACATTTGAAGCCCATGTCCAGGATCCGTCTGTGTGTGGTGGCTCTTGATGCACTGACTCCAGCCTCAGTCCACTCCTTGTGAAAGTCCAACACTTTTGAATGGCCTTTTCCTGACAATCCTCTCCAGGCTGCGGTCATCCCTGCTGCTTGTGCACCTTTTTCTTCCACATAACTTTCTATTAATGTGCTTTGATGCAGCACTTTGGGAACATCCAACTTCTTTTGCAATTACCTTTTTGAGGCTTCCACTCCTTGTGCAGAAAACCGTCATTGACACCCTCCATAACTGTCAGGTCAGCAGTCTTTCCCATGATTGTGATTCCTACTGAACCAGACTGAGAGACCATTTAAAGGCTCAGGAACCCTTTGCAGGTGTTATGGCTTAATTAGCTGATTAGGATGGGACACTTTGAGCCTAGAATATATTGCACCACATCACAATATTCTAATTTTCTGAGATTGTGGATTTGGGGTTTTCATGAGCTGTAACCATAATCCTCACAAGTATGACAAATCACGGCTTGAACTTTTAACTTGCATTACTGAAATAAATGAACTTTTGCACCATATTCTAATTTTTAGAGTTTCACCTGTATGTATATTTTTTTATTATATAGATATATCGCTCACTCATGGAGTTATTTTCTTTTTCACAGGACGGCATGAACTGGGTCTGCAAGAACGTAAACGCAAAGAAGAAATAACCCCTTGGCCAGAACCATGATCTGAACGACTGTCAACACAAAGAATGCTGCTCTACGACCAAAATAGATTTCACCTTGGTTTTTAAACGGACTCAAAGATCAACACTAACTTTTTTTTTTCTTTTTTTTTTTCCTTCTGGCTGATCCAGCTCAAATTTAAAGGTTCTAAATTATCAGCCGTGGGCCCTTAGACGAAGTATAGCATGTCTTTTGTTTAACTGCCGCACTGGCGTTTATTTAATGTTTTGAATGACGAGTCAATGTTACATTTTAATGTTTTACTTTTCTATGTCGGATCCTCCAAATCAAACACAAAATCCTCTGTAAACCGGTTTCATTCCTGCTTGACAGACGGCATCTCTTGGTTGTATTACTGTGATTCCCCAAAGCTGTCTAGCGCGTGCGTGTACCCGAGTAACCCTACACAACACCGATGGTTAAAGTTCAAGCCCCTGATGATTGGGAACGCAGTTTCCTGTAGCAGCGGGGTGTGTAGAATTCGTGAATGCCTTGGCCGCAGGTTAACCTGCTCTGCTGTAGAAGGTAGCGCTGCGTGTTAATGTCCTTTCATTTCTCACTTAAACATATCAATCTATTCCATAATCTAATGCCGTGGCAGCCTTTTATTTTATCCGTACACCATGCTAGCCAATTCACCGGCAAACCTATAAATCAACACTTTGTATATAATGGTTTAAGCTTCTGACTGGGCAGAGGGATGATTTTATAGATGTGGATGTGTGCTGGTAGTCCCGGGACGCCATTGTGACAGGGTTCAGATGAATGCTTACGCCTCAGGGCACAAGGGAAGACGTAAGTGTACACTAATCCCTTCACTACCATGATCAAGTTAACTCGATCTTCAAAAGCACCTGTGAGTCAACTCGGCCAGATACTATTCTGCAGGAGTGCAAAGGAATTGTGTTTAACTGCAAGTTAAATTCGTTTGCAGATGTGCTCCAGAGTATGCCCCTAATGTTTCAGCACCTTGGACAGGTCAGCGGAGGTGCCGGGGCAGTTTGAGCAGCTTGGAGATCTGTTTTCCGTTCATAGAAACAATCCAAGCGGTATTACTATACATGTAGTAGCACATTTTGTTCAGCAGAGGGAGCCCTCTGCCTGTCAAATATACTTACTGTCTGAAAATAAATGTTTTGCATGGACACTACATAGAGTTTTACAGCGTGGCTTCCCATAAAACCACTGGCTCTTACCAGTTCTTTTAGAAAACTACTTGGCAGTGAAGGGGTTATTTATTTTGTTTAGCATGATGCTTATATCTATTATACTGTATTTTCTAACATGATTGTATAGGCTAGGTAGGCACCAGGTCTGCTGTAAATTTTTATCAGGGCTGTTGCGATTCGATGTCTCCCTAGGTACGTTCCCGCACATGGGGGGGAGGGGGGGGGGGAATTGAGTACAAAAGCTGTATGTATATTGATTTGTTTAGAACGGGCCCTCAGATGTATCTAAATAATACCTGAGAAGAAGCAATATCATTTAAATAAACAAATCCAGCCACACCGAAGACCATCTGCTTCCTTTATTTTCATTCTGGATGAGGCCGCGCTTTATTTTATCCGTGACTCTCCTGATAAATCTGACACCTGCTTTTATTTTGCACCAAAAAGTTGTGTTGTAAACAAATCCATTTATTTATTTATAAAGGATGTTACCAGGAAGGACACATTGAGATTTCTCTCGTTTCATTGAAACAGAACTGTATCTGCATACTTTGTCATTAAGTGTCGTTACAGGTGGGGGGGGGGGTCAAAACCCAGCCCCTACTCGATGAGGGCGTCATTTGATTTTATGATACTGCATTGTGTTGTTTTGTTTTGATCTAGTTTAACTGCACCATAATTAACCCATCGCTTACCTTTGGGAGCAGTGTTGAAGCTCATGCTGGAATTTTACCTTTGCAATTGCCAAGCGGCGGGTAAATCCTCAAAATAAGTTCCACTTTAATGATACAGCAACTCTACAATGGAGTTGCCACCTATTGGCCCCCCAGATGTTTTCAAACTACATTTCCCATGATGCTCAGCCACTCAAAAGGTCAACAGCAAAACCTTGAGGGAATTGTAGTTCAAAAGCCTGGAGGGCCACGCTTCGGCAACCCTGCTCTACACGTAGTCAACCTGTGCACCAGTTGCCAGCTCTGTCATCATGCAGGGTGGTTTTTCCGCTGCCCGAGTCCAGATGTCCTCCTGTAACCGGGTGAATTGCGCAGCGTTGTGTAGACACGCAAGCTGTCATTTCAGCAGCATTTCATTAGGTGACAACGAGATGTTATGCTTAAAGGATTCCACACAAGGGACGGTTGTTACGCAGGCACTGCACAACGTGTATACATAGAGTAATGAGTCCCTATGCTCTTCATCTACAGTGATGCCTCGTTACAGTATTATTTATGTATTGTGGACACGAATGTTTAGCGGGCTCACAGCTTACACACAAGTATGTACCGGCTGGATGGAGTAGAGGTAACATCAATGCTCTATAAGTGTGGAGACACAGGTTCGTATCCCGGCCAGAGCACCTCTCCAGTAAGTGTCCTTGGGGAAGACAACTAATGGTACATACTTGCTCGGCTGTGGAGTCCAGTGGTAATGCTTCAACCGTGGAGAAGCAAGTCAAATCCACATCCCTCCAACACAACTGTGGAGAAGCAAGTCTCGACTTTACGAGAAGCGAGTTCAATCTAACCACCAGGTCGCTGCTCTACAATCATGGAAAGACGACTCGATCCCACTCAGAAGACACCGCCAGCGAGTGTCCTTGGGCAAAACACCTAACGATATGGATGTGTCAACCTCACAAAATACTTGTACATCTCATAGAGTGTAAGTTCCCTTGGGAACAGGGACCCCCTGAATCAGGTCATCATCCATGTGTGGTATTACAATGTATCAACCCCTTGTACACTGATCCTGTAAAGCGCTGCAGAATATGTGGCGCTATATAAATAAAAGATTTTATATATATATATATATATAATTTATTCTCACACAAGGATTTTCAGTATTCATATAGCGCCAACAGATTCTGCAGCGCTGTACAATGGGGAAGCACAAACACGTGACATATCGATACTTGAGGAATGGACAACTCTGCCCATAGCATAATGTCCTGCTAATACAGGACTATGTACATGAATGTATACTTGTTATTCTGTCTCTCCCATTGTACAGCGCTAAGGAATTTGTTGGTGCTTTATAAATTTATTTATTTATAAAGTATTTTACCAGGAAGGATACATTGAGATTTCACTCGTTTTCAAGTATGTCTTACTTGTAACTATATACATCCTGTGAGCTTACAGTCTTAAGGGACATGATTTCTTGGACACATATTACTATTTCATGCAGAGGGGGGGCACAGGGGAAGTGCTGCCCTGCAACATGTATCTTTCATATGCCGCAGGAAGGAAATCAAGGCTAAGGTCACCTGGGATTCCTTGCCTGCAGCGTATGCATTCTACATGCTGCAGGGTGGCATTTTCCATGCACTGCCCATCAGCATGAATAAACTATACAGTATGTGTCCAGGAAAACATGGCTGACCTGGCAAGTCTATCAGGAAGGTCCTGCTCAAACAAGCAAAGATAAAAATGTGTTTCCAGTGACAAACATTTTATACACCATTTCCCAAGGGGTTGTAAGAATTATTTTTAATGTTTTAGGTTTTTCTTTAACCGCGGGGGATCTGGATTGGTAGAGAATTTAAGCAAAAATAGTCCAAAATGTTACAAAAACAAATAAAACGAACTTCCAGATATCAGGAATTAGGAGAAGCTTCTTGTTACGGCTTTAGGCTAGGGTCAGACGAGCGCATTTTGTACGGACTGTGCGTCTGTGCAGTACGGACGTACTTTCTGACTGACGACAAGGTAGTGGCCACACAGTCCGTTTTTTTCACTGACGTATTTTTTGACTGATGTAGCAGGGAAAATAAATTACAATGAAAAAACATTCTGTCCGTCAAAAATGCTGGACGTATAAATGCAGTCCGTCTGACCACGCTCCATCACTCACACACAAAGCTATGCGGACGTTGTGGACGTGGCGCACTCTGCACGTCCGTTCTAGCAGTATTACGTTCTTGCCTAACCTGCGTCCGTTTGCAACGTCCGTCAGCCTCCACACTTCTGTGCGGACGTACTTCATGTGTGGGGCTCCATTTAACACAATTGTATGCTATCACGGACGTACTTATGTGCGGCAACACGGACGTTAACACTGCGCTCGTCTGACCCCAGCCTTAGTGTTTACATGCGTTTTTACATACTTGTTTATAAATAAGGGCGTATTGGCTAAGGCTAGGGTCAGACAAACGCATTTTTCGCGTCGTCCGTGAAAAAGTGCTTTCGAACGAATGGACGCATTTTTTCACGGAATACGCAATAGCGGTCATACGACGCACATTTTCGTCCGTGATTTTGTACGGATCATCAATAAAACACTTTGTGCGTCTGGACGTTATGTTAGCCGGACATGAGCAGCGTCTGACATCTCCTAATCACGCACACACGCCGCTAGCGGACGCAGCGCACTCTGTACGTCAGTACTAGCGGTTTGACGTTCAAGAAAATGCGTTTGCCGCTTGCGTTGCACGGCTGAACTTTCGTGCGGCCGTACTTTGTATATTGCCTGTCATTGCCCGTCATTTGCTGCTACTACGGCCGTGATAAAGTGCGGCTGCACGCGCGTTCGTCTGACCCCAGCCTTAAAGGGAGCTGGAGACCAGAATGGATGCGGAGCGACCAAAAAACATGGGCTAGACGAGGTTAATCAGAGACGTGGAAGCAGCTGGAAGAGAGCTATAAAATTCGGACAAGGACTGGGTGGGTGGTTTTTATATATTTATATTTTTAGACTCTGTCGTTTTTCACAACTTCAGGTTTCATCGATAATCTCCTATAAAATGACCGACAAGGTGAAAAACTATAGATCACGTTTAACACTTTAGAATTTCTCGGAGAAGCCTGTAAACAAAAGTGATGGTGTTTTATGGCAACTTGTTGACACATGCAGAGAATATGTTGGGTTATTTACCGTTTGTTCTGCTGTAATATGTTGCTTTTTTTATACCTTTTCTATTTACAGGAAAGCTGTAATTTATTGTTGTGCTGTGACCTTGCTCACGTCATACACACAAACACACAAAGTCTCTGCCTTCTGCAGCTGAAAATCTGTTTGCGTTTGCGTGATGAATGGCGTGGCTTTGAAGGACACATTGTAGGCTGGGGGTCAGACCAGCACACTTTTAACGTGCGTTCTGGCGCACATAATTACGGCCGCACTAGCAGCAAATGACGGCCAATATACGAAGTACGGTCGCACGAAAGTCCGGCCGCGCAACGCAAGTGGAAAACGAACGCATTTTTTCGAGAACGCCGAACCGCTAGTACGGACGTACAGAGTGCGCAGCTGCGGCATAGCGGCGTGTGTGCGTGATTAGGAGATGTCAGACACTGCTAATGTCCAGCCAACATAACGTCCAGACGCAAAAAGAGTTTTATTGACGAACCGAAAAAAATCACGCACGAAAAATGCGCATCGTATGACCGTTTTCGCGCACTCCGTAAAAAAATACGTCAATTCGTTCGGACGCACTTTTTTACGTTTGCGTGTAAAAATGCTTTTGTTTGACCCTAGCCTTATCGGGGCCTTTTCATGAAAATGTGTTTAAAGAATTAAAGTGCACTGTACCCTCCCTGTGTTAGTTAAAACGGGGGAAATACCTCTAGGAAGGGACGAGGTTATGGAAAATCTCCTAAAATTATGATTTTGGGAGTTAAAAATAGAAATACATTTCCTCCGCACATTATACCTTTTTATTCATCTGCTGCTTAAATGAGCGTATGAGGCCGGGGGTGTGTTTCGGTTTGGTGCCCTGGGCACTTCAGGGTCAGGCAATCCCTCCCGCGTTTGGCATCGGCATAAAATTTGTCAACATGAAATGAAAGGCCATAAACATTTACCAATCCGAGTCATTTTTATAGAATTTTCTTTTATGTTTTCTTATTTAACGGCTTCTAAAAATATTTCTTAGAGTTTGGAGGGGGAAGGGCAGCATCCTTGGCCCTCCAGATGTTTAAACTACATCTCCCTTGATGCTCAATTGCTTGTTAGGGTGGCAGAGCCTTATGGGAAATGTAGTCCCAAAACATGTCGGGCCAATGTTGCTGATCCCCGGTTTAGAGACTCACTGCAGAGCTTTGAGGTAAGAAGGCAACTAACAGAGCTGCAAATACAGTATATCAAGCCTCTTAAAGAAGGGATATATTAGGGGGGGAGGGGAATGAAAAAATATAAGTTTCCCACTCAGCAAGTATCTCAAAACCAGGTTGTTTTCCCATAAAACCAGTCAGGAGCCAGTAGTTTTTTTTTTTTTTAAATACCTTTTCACATGGAAAAGTCATTGCGAAATATTCCCAATGTGTTTCTTTAATGTAGTAGTCCTATTTAACATGCAGACGTTGCCATCTGCTGGCCAGAAAGTGTTACTGCAGCTGAGGTTCCTTGCTGAATCCGTAGGGAATCTGTGTTTTAAAGGCAGGGTCCCAGCTGTTCAAACTGTTTCGGCACCCCGGTTGTCATGGCAGACGTTTGAGGGCAGACTATTTTGCACCCTACGAAAGACCAGCTACTTGCGCCTCTCCCCAGAAAAAATTGTTAACTTTGAAGTGTGGGGGGAACACACACACTGCGCACAAGGGGGGAGGACACACACTGCACATGGGGCCACACACAGTTGTTCGGTGCCAATCTTACCCCTCCTCTGGTCAGGCCTGGGTCTCTTGACTCTGCCGCTTTCTGCCTCTTTCTTTCCTCTGCCTCTTTCTTCTGTGCTTCTTTCTTTCCTCTGCCTCTTTCTCTCACCTGTGCCTCTTTCTTTCCTCTGCCTCTTTCTCTCACCTGTGCCTCTTTCTTTCTTCTCTGCCTTCCTTTCTTCTACCTCTGGTGGCGCATGCGCGTCACCATAAGAGGCCCACCTTTTGCGCCGCTAGATGGAGTCCACAAGCCCACAATGTCGGCTTTGCAGGCCACCACTGCCGACTACACAAGCCACACAGTGTTTTTGAAGAATATATATATATATATATATGCAATCCTTATAGTGAAGTGACTAATTGAAAACAAAGCCCCCCTGTTTCCTGTCTGCTGTCTTCAGCCCAGTGCTAACAAATCTTGTCTAATTTGTCCTCCTAAAATGCCTTTGGGTCCACATAGTGAGATCTGGCGATTACTGATCCATGGTACCAAGGCCACTATTAAAATGAAGAATTGTATCCATTGTCTAGTAATCACACAAGGGGTTATTCACTGACCTCCATATTGGCCTCGATTTTCATCGAATGGTGAATTTCCCCTTTTGGTGCAATTTCAAGGAAATTCATCTATTCATTAAGGGGTCAGCTCGCCAAATACTGGGAATTGACAGCGAAATATGGTTCAATTTGCCACAATTCAGCAGCGCCGAAATTGTCACATAGTAAACTATCGTGTCTTAGATTCACAGAATTGAACCGAAATTCCAAAGAAATGCCCTGATTTTCGATGTTTCTGTTTGACAGGTTTAAACAGGTGAATCCCATAGGTTTCAGTGTAAAAAACTAAAATTAAAAAAAAAATAAAGACCGTTTATGCTTTTTATTTTTTGTAAAAACTATATTTTTAATTTTTAAAAGACCTTTTTTGTATATTTTTTAGATGATTTTTTTAAATATTGTAACAGACTGTATTAAAAGGATGTTAAAGGACTTTATATTGGTCACATTTTTACAACCTTTTTATTGATTTATCCTCCTATTATGAGAACCAGTCTTATGAGGAATGCCGCCTTCTTCCTCCCTGCTACCCAGATCTGGCAGAAAAGCTGGGTGAAGATTCCTCCACCCCACCAAGCGTCATCGTAGAGAGTGTGCAGACATCACTGTGACCAATAGATTCTCAGAGAGGCAGCCGATGGATCAAATCTGTGCATGCGCGTGCAGCCCTGATCCAACGCTCTGCGCAGGCACTACGGACCTTGCATATGTAACGTGCATAAGTCCCACATCCAGGGCCAAATTTGCATCTCACGAGCCTGTAGTCACAGAAATTGAGCGCCCCCCCCCCCACCCCAACAAAAAAAGGAAACATGCCAAGATGCCTTTTTACATTTTGGGGCAGCCCAAAATAAATTAAAAAAACATTTAAGGAAACTGAAAAAAAGTTTGTCTCTGCGTCAAATCAAAAGAAGGGGCAGAATCTGTTGTCTTAGTTGAGTTAGTGCAGCGGCATTGTTTGTTTTATATGTAAAAGCATATATCGCCTCTGCCGGAGAACAGAGAAAAAAAAACATTTTGTATTTACTTTTTAATTTTTATTTTTTTTACACTTTACATGGTCATGTAACCTGCGCCTGCAGATAATGTGCGCCTGCAGGTTTCTCCTTTGCGCCCTCGTTTAAGTGCGATATTACAATGCAGGCGCTAAAAAAGCTGCCTGCATTGTTATCGGGTGCTAAGCCCAGGGATGCGCGCGGCAGCGCTAAGCACCGCCGTGCACATCCTCTCCATGGAGTCCATAGGACTCTATTGAAGCAGACAGCACCGGTCACATGACCTGCCGGATTTCGCCTCGCGAGAGGCGAGGCAGTTGGAGCCGCGGTCCTCGTTGCGGGATAGTAGGTGTGTATCTGGATTTTTTTGAGGGGGTTTCTGCTGGTGCTAACACCAAGTCCAGGCTGTGGTTAACTTTTTATTAACCGCAGCCGGACGTTAACCAGCGCTCAGACTTTGTAATCCTGACGCTGATTAACACTTTGCGCTCCCAGTGTTAAGTATAGGGAGCACAAAGTACAGTAACCTTGCGCTGAAAAGCGCAAGATCCAAACGCTAACGGGTTTCACACAATGGATGCACCCAGTGACACATATAGGAAAATATCACACAATGGATGCACCCAGTGACACATATAGGAAAATATCACACAATGGATGCACCCAGTGACACGTATAGAGGAAAATATCACACAATGGATGCACCCAGTGACACATATAGAGGAAAATATCACACAATGGATGCACCCAGTGACACATATAGAGGGAAATATCACACAATGGATGCACCCAGTGACACATATAGGGAAATATCACACAATGGATGCACCCAGTGACACATATAGAGGGAAATATCACACAATGGATGCACCCAGTGACACATATATCGGAAAATATCACACAATGGATGCACCCAGTGACACATATAGAGGAAAATATCACACAATGGATGCACCCAGTGACACATATAGAGGAAAATATCACACAATGGATGCGCCCAGTGACACATATAGAGGAAAATATCACACAATGGATGCACCCAGTGACACATATAGAGGAAAATATCACACAATGGATGCGCCCAGTGACACATATAGAGGAAAATATCACACAATGGATGCACCCAGTGACACATATAGAGGAAAATATCACACAATGGATGCACCCAGTGACACATATAGAGGAAAATATCACACAATGGATGCGCCCAGTGACACATATAGAGGAAAATATCACACAATGGATGCGCCCAGTGACACATATAGAGGAAAATATCACACAATGGATGCACCCAGTGACACATATAGAGGGAAATATTTTCTTAACTAAACATACAAGAGGAAAACACATCTAAGGCTCGGGTCAGACGAGCGCATTTTGTACGGACTGTGCGTCCGTGCACAACGGACGTACTTACTGACTGACGACAAGGTAGTGGCCACACAGTCGGTTTTTTTCACTGACGTATTCCCCCAGTTGTCTTGGAACTACATTTCCCATGATGCTCAGCCATGTAGAGGTTTGGCAGAGACTCAAGGGAAATGTATGTCCAAAACATCTAGAGCGCCGAGGTTTCTGACCCCTGCTTTAAAGAATAGGAACAGGATATCATAAAATGAAAAATTTGTATAGTCCTCCACCAATTTTTATATAGGAAAGGGATATCCCTGCTGTAGATTAAACTTTCCTGTTCACCCGCCTTATTGCCTGTTGGTTAGGGATTGCAGAGAGATGTTTGTGCTCCCCCATTTTAAAGCGGTACGGCATATGCTGGTGCTATATAAATAATTGTTACTGTAACTTCTAAAAAACAGGTTTTTTTCTATAGAGCGGGTTCCCTTAGCCGTTATGTAAGATTGACGCGCAAACCTGGCTTTCTCCTCCGCAAAATCCTTGGATAAAAAAGCAATTTATGAGAATATCAGGGTTATTCAAAGAGATCCGAATGGCTGGAGAAAGGTAATCGAACGCTGAAAATCAGGGTTCGGTTACCTTTCTTGGCCATTCGGCTATCCAGAGAGCAGGCAATTCGCCAAATCCTGGCGAATTGCCTGAACATACGGTGCCTGTTCGAGGGCAGTGAAAACCCCATGAAAAAGCACTGCTTCGGCTATTCAGAGAACACAAACCAGCAGTGAAAGGTTCCCGAAATGCCCTGCCATTCGGTGGTTTCATTCGGCAGGTTTATTCAGGCGAATCCCATAGACTTCAATGTTAAAAATATTCCCGTTTTATTTCAATATCTAATAAACTGTTCATTATAAAATTCTGCAGTAAAGAGTCTCTTTATTCATAGATTTTTTAGGATATTTTAAGCATTTTTCTGGATTTTTATTTTTTTTAAATTATCATTCATTGGATTATATGTAAATTTCAGACATTTTCGCTCAGTACTTTCTTTGCAAACAGCGTTTCACTTTTTAAACATTCAAGCAAACTGTTTTGCTAATTTATTCACTTCACTCGTCTGCGGTGTCGGCTTTTTCCGGCGGCTTCGCTGCATGTGATCGGCTCCTCCTCGGGTTTTTCCGGCATTTTCGGCGGGGTTAATCCAGATGTTTTTGCGAGTTTTCGGCGTGCATTCGCCAGGTTTTGCGGTTAGTTTTCGGCGGGTTTGCGGCGACCTTTCCCTGCAATTCGGGGGCCCTGTGGTGCTTGCTGAATACACCGCAGGGTCGCCGAATCAAACCGAATTGAAGAGAACGAAAAGTCACCGAACGTGCGGTGACTTTTCGATTCGCTTTGAATTACCCTGTATGTGTCGCGTCAGCTCCATGTTTACCGTAGTGGTTAAACAGCTCCGCTCAGGGCTGCGCGCGCGGTTGGGTTGCATATTATTTTAATAGCGCGTTGCACGACGGAATAAAGCTTTGTGTGTTTCCCGAGGACTTAGTGTTGGAAGCAGGATTCTCCGGGCTCTGTGCCCTACGGGGTTGCTTTCCCAGTCACTGAATTCAGCCGGCGGTATTCCGTTAGGAAAAGCGAAACGCGAGGAGCCGTCTGCGCGGGAAACAGAGGATGAAATCCCTTTAATGACAGTCAGAACCATTGTATGGTGAAATATGTGCCGTGATGACAGAATCACTCACTTTTAGGTTAGAACGGGCATCGTTATCCCTAAAAAAAAGAATTAAAACCACAGATTTCACCCAGGATCGCGATACAGGTTTTTACTGAAGGCAATTTGTTGAATGAGCTTTTGAGAAACCTGGCGTTTTCATGAAACATTAGTCAATGAGTCAAGTATATATATAAATCTTACAGTGAGTGAATGCCAAACGGCACGGAAACTAGAGATGCGCATGCCGTTTTTTTTGGGACTTTTTTTTCATTGCAGGTCATTTTGGACAGGTTTGTGTTTCTGTCAGGTTTGTGTTTGTGGAGTTCAGGATGCGAGACAAGCCGTTTAGGGGAGATCCCAAATGTAGCGAGGCGTACTGTAAACAGTGTAAATGTTCGGTACCTGGCAAGGCTGGCAGAGAGTAGTCGTGGTACAGGCAGCGGTTCGGTACACGGCAAGGCTGGCAGAGAGTAGTCGGTGGTGCAAGCAGCGGTTCGGTACACGGCAAGGCTGGCAGAGAGTAGTCGGTGGTACAGGCAGCGGTTCGGTACACGGCAAGGCTGGCAGAGAGTAGTCGGTGGTGCAAGCAGCGGTTCGGTACACGGCAAGGCTGGCAGAGAGTAGTCGGTGGTACAGGCAGCGGTTCGGTACACGGCAAGGCTGGCAGAGAGTAGTCGGTGGTACAGGCAGCGGTTCGATACACGGCAAGGCTGGCAGAGAGTAGTCGGTGGTGCAAGCAGCGGTTCGGTACACGGCAAGGCTGGCAGAGAGTAGTCGGTGGTACAGGCAGCGGTTCGGTACACGGCAAGGCTGGCAGAGAGTAGTCGGTGGTGCAAGCAGCGGTTCGGTACATGACAAGGCTGCCAGAGAGTAGTCGGTGGTACAAGCAGCGGTTCGGTACACAGCAAGGCTGGCAGAGAGTAGTCGGTGGTACAGGCAGCGGTTCGGTACACGGCAAGGCTGGCAGAGAGTAGTCGGTGGTACAGGCAGCGGTTCGGTACACGGCAAGGCTGGCAGAGAGTAGTCGTGGTGCAAGCAGCGGTTCAATACACAACAAGGCTGGTAGAGAGTAGTCGGTGGTGCAAGCAGCGAGCGGTTCGGTACACGACAAGGCTGCCGGAGAGTAGTCGGTGGTACAAGCAGCGGTTCGGTACACAGCAAGGCTGGCAGAGAGTAGTCGGTGGTGCAAGCAGCGGTTCGATACACGACAAGGCTGGCAGAGAGTAGTCGTGGTGCAAGCAGCGGTTCAATACACAACAAGGCTGGTAGAGAGTAGTCGGTGGTGCAAGCAGCGAGCGGTTCGGTACACGACAAGGCTGCCGGAGAGTAGTCGGTGGTAAAGGCAGCGGTTTGGTACACAGCAAGGCTGGCAGAGAGTAGTCGGTGGTACAGGCAGGGGTTCGGTACACGACAAGGCTGGTAGAGAGTAGTCGGTGGTACAAGCAGCAGTTCGGTACACGACAAGGCTGGCAGAGAGTAGTCGGTGGCAAGCAGGGGTTCGGTACACGGCAAGACTGGTAGAAAGGTCATAGGCAGGTGTATTCAGGGAGGGGTGTTTGAGGGAAAGGAACAGGACAACCAAGCAATGAGTTTTGGAGAGACTGGGGTTTAAATAGTGTGCCTGTGGGAATTGAACCAATCAGGAGAGAATGCTATCTGGTTACCTGGGGATACTGCGTTCTGATTGGTGACGCCATCTTGGAGGAACCACGTGAGACGCCGAGGTACTCGGTCGCTGTTGTTGGGGGTGTGCCGGTGCCGCCGCGAGTGAGATCCATGGTGACGCGGGGGTGTTCGGGTGTCTGGAGGGGTCCCTGGCATGATGCGCTGACGTTTGGGAGTGACCTCGCCCGGGGGCAGCTACCACCGCCGCAAGGGAGGCCGCGGGGGGCCCGGGGTATCAGCGTGGGGTCGCGGCTCAGGACTTGGAGGCAGGTAAGCCCGCAGGTCTGGTATGACCTGATAGTTTCGTTTCGGAATTTAGGATCGATTAGGCTTTCTGTTTTAATGGGCTATTTCGTTTTTTTCGTTTTTGTGAGTAATTTTGTATTGATTTGTATTTCGTTTTTATGAGGTCACCCGGGAACTGCAGGACCTTGGATGGTGGAATATAACTTCTCTTGTCCGCCCCCCCCCCTGCTTTTTTTTATAAAGGCTATTCACTAACTTCCAAATTGGCCAAAATGGAGAATTTCACCGTTCGGTGCAATTTCCGGCCAATTCGTCTATTCATAAAAACTGTCATTTCACTAAATACAGGCGAATTGACAGTAAAATTCTGCGCATTTCGCTGCAGTTCACCGCGGCACTGCTTTCACCCCCGCTCACTACCTGCATCCTCTCCCTTATTACCTGTCCCCCCCCTGCTCTCCTTCCCCAATTTTTTTTCTCCCCCGCCCCCCTCTGTGTTTTGGTTGATTCTTGCTGTCCTCTCTGTCTCTGCTCTACTGTATCTTTTTCCCTTGTGATCCGTTAGTCAGTAAAACCCATACGCTAGGACGAGTTACGATGTCCCTGGAACTCGCCATCTTCTCTGTTCTCGCACAGCCGAAGTTGATCAATTTTTTTTGTAGCCTGCGGATCTCCCTATGTTTATTCTCCTTGTATAATGAGAAAATCGTGGGGGAAATAAATAAATAAATAGTGAATTTACAATATTTTTGGAGAAATGGAACGCCGGGAAATTTTGGTGCTTTGTGAATAGACCCTTACGTATCTAGTACCCCCTGATCTTGTGTTTCTTCCCCTTTGGATAATCTCTGTGCAATGTATGGAATGGTTTGACTGCGTTGCTTACAGTAACCCCTGTGATTTTCTGCTCTCGTTGAAAACATATTCCATCCAGTGCAAACCGTTTATTTAGAATGTTACCTTGTAACAACAACGGTCACTTAATTCCCGGGGTTTAAATTCCACGGAGAATTTTATGGTTATCTGTTACTGAGCAAAAAGTAGATCAAAGTGATGGAACCAATGATTAACTTTCCATCGCCTGCGGGAATCGCAGGTTTTCTTACATCAAAGGGGATTTTGAAATGCCTAAAACAACCACATAACGCATATACTCGCATACGAAGAGAAAACATCAAGTTATTTGAAGATCCTGGAACGTGTTTTCATCCGACTGGACGAGGTATGTAGATCCTGGTCTAATAAATGTCGGCAGATACATTCGACGCAGCACAGGCACCGGCGTCACGGAGGAACGTGTTGACCAGAAAAAAGTCCCCACCTGGATGTAACTCAGCCAATAGGTGCTGGCCTTCCATTGAATAATTACTGCAGTGATTATTAATATGTTTTGGCATAAAATGAGGTCATGTGACTCCCTGAATATACTGAATGAGCAGGTTTTTCCATCAATGGGCTTTTTCTCCCCTGATGGCACAGCGGGCATATTCCAAGATGGCAATGCCAGGATTCATCGGGCTCAAATTGTGCGAGAGTGGTTGAGGGAGCATGAGACATCCTTTTCACACATGGATTGGCCACCGCACAGTCCAGACCTTAACCCCATTGAGGTTAATCTTTGGGATAATGTGCTGGAGAAGACTTTACGCAGCACTGCGACTCTCCCATCATCAATACTGATATGGAATATTTGATACAGTCCTAACCTCAACATCTGAGGAAAGGGATTTAGGGGTTATTATTTCAGAGGATCTAAGGGTAAGTAGTCAATGTAATAGAGCAGCAGGAAATGCTGGCAGAATGCTTGGTTGTGTAGGGAGAGGTATTAGCAGTAGGAAAAGGGAAGTGCTCATGCCACTGTACAGAGCACTGGTGAGACCTCACTTGGAGTACTGTGTGCAGTACTGGAGACCGTATCTCCAGAAGGATATAGACATCTTAGAGAGAGTTCAGAGAAGGGCTACTAAAATGGTGTACGGCTTGAAGGAGAAAAGTTACCAAGAAAGGCTTAATGATCTTAACATGTACAGCTTGGAAAAAAGACGAGACAGAGGAGATATGATAGAAACATTTAAATACGTAAAGGGAATCCACAAGGTAGAGGAAGGGAGTATATTTAAAAGGAAACAAAGTAGCAAAACAAGAGGACATAGTCTTAGATTAGAGGGGCAAAAGGTTTAAAAGTAACATCAGGAAGCATTATTTTACTGAGAGGGTGGTGGATACATGGAACAGTCTTCCAGTTGAAGTGGTAGAGGCCAAAACAGTAATTGAATTTAAGCAAGCATGGGATAGGCATAAGGCTATCCTAAACAAAAGATAAATCCAGGTAAAGTATCCATGTAATTGGGCAGACTAGATGGGCCGAAAGGTTCTTATCTGCCGACATTTTTCTATGTTTCTAATACAAGATCTTGGCCACAAATTAATGCCACTCTGGACGCCAATAAATGCTGTGACATTGCATGAGCTTATCCACACGATGCCGCGGCGAATGCGTGACGCAATCACAGCAAAAGACGGAATATTACAGTGTGTGACTTTTTGGCCGGGCCGTATATTTGAACACACAAATAATAACGCAGTTTGTTTGGTCACGGTGGCTGAGTGTGGGGGGGGGGGGTTAAAGGTGTCTCTCTGTATCGTGCTTTACAGATCACATTAATACGATGGTCATTTTAATAAGTTAAATCAAAATAAGATTCATTATTATTTGGAAGCAGAAGAAAAAAATAGAATTGTGCATTGAAAGAAAAAAATAAGAATCTTACAACATTCTAAATTTTTAGTCGACAAAATGATACTTGGCTGCGTATCCTGTTCTGGATAAATTACTGTCCTGTGGTTTCTGTGGTTTTTATACATTCCTAGTGAGGGGCACGTGCCAAAATCCCTGGGCCACTATGAGAGACTTCCCGAAAACCACTAAACACATAATTGCAACTTTCAGCTTCCAGACTCTCCATTAAACTCGACTTTCCCAAAATAATAACCTACGGATACTTCTGTAAAAAAAGAGACCGGGCACCGCCAAAAGTCAAGGACGGCAGGTCAAGGACAATCAGAAGCCAGATTTAACAACTCAGAAGCCTGTAGGCACAGAAATCTGGTGCTCGCCCCCCCCCCCCACAGAAAAAGTGCAAAAATTGGGGGAAATACTGTTAAAAAATATTTTCATGAAAAACATGAAATTAATGCACTGTGAGGCATGTAGCCTACCCATTAACCCCTAAAATGCCAGTAATCAAGGGAAAACATGAAATGAATACACTGAAGCATGTAGCCTACCCATTAACCCTGAAAATGCCAGTAATCAAGGGAAAACATGAAATTAATACACTGTGAGGCATGTAGCCTACCCATTAACCCCTAAAATGCCAGTAATCAAGAAAAAATTTAATATATACGGTGAAGGATGAAGCCTGCACTTTAACACTTACTACACCACTAAACCAAGGCAAAAACAAAAGTAATACACAATGTGATGTATAGTGTGACCAGTAACCCCTTCAACGCTGAGCCATTTTAACTCTGTGAAAAAAAGAAAAAGTTACGTTTTTATTTTATTATTGATGATTTGTTTTAACACTGAATATGGTCATGTTGGGTATCATTGGAAAGGCCAGACTCTGCCCTTTCCAATAACACATCGATCGACCATGTACAACGGAGATACAGTGGTCTGAAGGAAGTGGGGGAAGTTGGATGCCGATCCCTTTGGGGGGTGGCGGAGGTTGGGAGCACACGGGGGTAAGGAATAATTTAGGGTGGCAATTTCCCTGTAGTGACGCCTAAAAAAAGTGACTTTTTATATATGTTCCAGAGCGCTAGAACACTAGTGGAAAAATGTTGTATTTTAAAAATAATAATAATTTATTTCAAAAATTATTACTGTGCTGGCAGGTGGCAAGTCCTAACTCACCAAGATTTCTGTCCCAAAGTAGCAATTCAACTGTACACATGTACGCAGATGACACCGTAATCTATACCAGCAAACCAAATCTCCCGCAGCTGGAGGCCGTGCTGCAAGAACAATTCACAGAGGTAGAAAAGTGGATCAAACACAACAAACTTTTTTTAAATGCTGACAAAACGGTAACGATGCTCTTTGGAACAAAACCTAAACTACACAAATTGCAAAATCCCCATCTATGTGTGGGGACAAAATCAAATGACACGCTGACCACAGTCACTTCTCTCAAATATCTAGGTATGTGGTTAGACCCTAATCTATCCTTTGGCCCCCACATCGAAAAACTCTCATCTAAAATTTACCCCAAACTAGGTGCCCTGTACAGAAACAAATCCTGCCGGAGCCCCGCGGTAAGAAAGCAGATTGTACAACAAATGCTTATGCCGGCTATTGATTATGGAGATGTAGTGTATGCAGCCGCCCCGCAAACACACCTTCATAAACTTACTACATTGTATAACTCATGCTGCCGCTTTGCATTACAATGTAACTACATGACCCACCATTGTGACATGTTAAAAGAGCTAAACTGGCCATCGCTGGAATCTAAATGCACCCTTCACCTTTCCAACCTGGTGTTTAAGAGCTTTTCTGGGAAGCTACCACCCTACATGAATAGACTGCTTCCCCCAGCAGCTCCCTCATCCTATAACCTCCGATCCAGCACCTTACTTGCAATACCACATTACAAAAAGAAAGTGGCTCGATCCTCATTTTCCTACAGAGCACCGCAGTTATGGAATAACCTCCCAGACACCATCAAATCTTCCCCCAGTCTAAAGTCCCTTAAGAGTTCCCTGTTAACATACCTCAATACGGAATGCACCTGTAAACATGTAACATAGTGACTATATACAGAATGCACCTGTAAACATGTAACATAGTGACTATATACAGAATGCACCCAGGGGTCAAGTCCTGGGAAAAAAAGTGAGGGAACTCACCCACGAATTCCACAACCCCTATTACCTGAAGAAAAAATATATATATCACGAGTATAGCAGTACGTGGTGATACCATTTTTATTGGGTTAACATTACATTTAAAAGACAAGCTTTCAAGAGTGTAACTGGAAACTATACTGATCAGTGAAAGGTATCACTACTGTGACGTTTGGGGGCCCACAGAGCACGTGCACAATGTCTTTCACAAACAAAACAGCTTTATTCACCCTTTCAGGGCAGTCAAAAAGGCAACATAATAAGTACACGCTTGGGTTCAGCGAAATTAAAGCAAAGTCCTGATCTTCAGCACAAATAAACAGAAAAAATAATGATGGCTCACCAACGCTTTAAACCGTCCCAAACCTGGGGAATCCTTTCCCCAGTATGTAGAAGCCTCTCCAGCAAGGCACAGCACGTCTCCTGCTTTTGGAACACCAACACACAGCTTCCACTGATTACTTTCCTTTTTCCTAAAAACTCCCACAATCCTATCTGGGAGTTGCTGGCTTTAAAACTCTTCCTGGACAGGAACATTAACCCTGTGGTTGCCCTTAAAGGGTCCACACCCCAAATAGGGGTGAAACATATTGTCCATCCAGGACCCAGCCCTGCCAACCTCTACATATCCCCCCCTCTGTCTCAACGCCAGGGCCGGATTAAGATAGGGGCGGATGGAGCGGCCGCTCCAGGCCCCGTTCTGAAAATAGGCCCACAGCTGCCAAGACGAGCCGCTGGCCGAAGCTGAGCTGCTGGTCAGCCGATAGGCCTGCCACACAGTGCGAGGCCGAGGCATCCGCTGGATCCGGGCGATGCGGCCCGGGCCGGCCCTCGAGTGTGGCAGGAGATTTGACAGGCCTTGGTGCACGGAGGCGGAGGTGGTCAACACATGACATGTCACGTGCCCCGCCTGCACGTGCCCGTTCATTTAGTTATAAAGAGGGGGGGCTTATCAGTGCGCAGGCGTGCGGATGAATACGCACAGCCTGCACAGTGTGTTCTCTGCCTTGGAACCAGCGGTAGCCCAGCACAAGGAGGAGAAGAAGTTGGAGAGACCTGCAGGGATCCAATGGTGTGCAGGGCTGGCTCGGGTAGATGCTGCACACTGTCACAGCTCCTGGGGGATCTCATCCTGCCTGCACACAGACTCTCAATCAAAGCAGACGGGCGCCTGTGCTGTGACAGGTGCTGACCCTTTAAAGTGCAGTAAACAGTCTGGCTTCCGGCTGGCGGGCCCTGGGCTATATGTGTGTGTGTGTGTGTGTGTGTGCGGTCATGCAGAGGAGCTGTGAGGAGAAGACAGACAAGACCAGGGGAACCTGAACTGCAGTGTGGACACCCTGGCCTGTACAAGCTTTTCCCGCAGGTATGATAGTGAGGGGGAGGGGGGCTGTGCAGTGATCAATATATGCCCCATGCAGGTAGGACTGGTGCCATATCATGGAGGGAGGCACAGAATGAATTATTTAAAAAGGCAGAGGGCAGGGCAGTCACTATACAGTAGCAAGCTCATTGGCAGCAGTGTAGCCATCCCCTGGCTGAGCATCAAGGGAGTTGCAGTCCACAGGAGAATGGAGGTGCTGCGCAAAGGGTTCTCTTTGTCCATCCTAGTCCTCCATCAATCCTATTTTAAGTCCACCCCAACTTTGTCTTACTGTCGTCATTTTCTTCGGCTCTCAGATTGTAAGCTCCTGGACATAACCCTTTTCCCATAATTTCTTTTGTGTTCTGCTTATTGAAACCCATTGGAAACAGCATCAAAAAGGGGGGAGGAGGGGGGGCTCCCTGAAATGAGTTTTTGCAGGTTGGGATGTCTGGAGCTGGAACCAGAAGGCACTGCCACCAGTCAGTCTGCCACTCCAGCTTGTCACCACTCACCATTTTGTGCATGTCACGTTTTATTATAGACCTAGACATATTATATATCCGGTTTTCAGCAGACTCATAGGGCGCTATTACATCCCTAACGCAAACGTTAACGCTCACTTGTGTGAGCGTTAACGTTTGCTGCAGTATTTACATATTACAATCCAAACGCAAACAGGTTAAGTAACCGTTTGCGTTTGATACCTTGAGCTCCTCTGCGCGAGCTTACTGTACTTTGTACTATACTTAACATGGGGAGCGCAAAGTGTTAATCAGCGCTGGATTACAAAGTCCTAACGCTGATTAATGCCTGGCTCTGGTTAGCGAAAGTTAACCAGAGCCAGGACTTGGTGTTAACGGATTCCACTTTTGCAGAATCCGTTAACATCAGCTTAAAAAAAACAACATACTCACCCTCTGTCCCGCAGCTCCAACCGCCTCCTCCTTCCGGTGGGAGCAAGGAAAGACTGGGGGAAAAAGTCCCCCCAGTCTCTCCCTGCGTATCCCTATGCCGACCGGCCAGATCTCGCGAGGCTCCAGCAAGTATGGACTCCAGCGAGTGGATGCTCGCGGCTGCACTCAGCGCTGCCACGAGCATCCAGCATTGTTACGCTCGATAACAATGCAGGCAGCATTTTTTGCGCCTGCATTGTAATCCAGCGTTAAAACGCGGGCGCAGGGGGGAAATCTGCATGCGCAGATTTTCCTCCCTTGCACCCGCGTTTTAACGCCAAGAGCGTAATAGGGCCCATAATATATATTATGTCATGTTCCATAGCTAATGTTATAACTAAATTACGTAAAACAAAGTGTAAATATCCATACAGATTTCAATCATTGGGGGGGGCCCTGCCCCAAGTACTGTCAGTCCGCCACCAGGCAGTGAGTGACTGATATATGGGCCACGCGCTCTAATCCAGCAGGAGGCTTGTGATCCAGAGCATTGCAAGTCGTGCTATGCCTCATAGCACACCACGTCAGAGTCACCACTAAGGTCTCCCAGTCGCTCTGACATTGGCATAGTATGACATACACAGTGTGCCGCCTGACTCTCTAAACGAGAAAGCAGTGCGGACCAATTATTGTCTCCGTATCAATAAAAAGGCCCACTGA
Source organism: Leptobrachium leishanense (assembly GCA_009667805.1). NCBI lineage: Eukaryota > Metazoa > Chordata > Amphibia > Anura > Megophryidae > Leptobrachium > Leptobrachium leishanense. The sequence goes on from CM019068.1 coordinate 21,405,536, forward strand.
AATCCTCAGCACCAGGCCCATGATACCCTTAATCCGGCCCTGCTCAACGCGGAGGTGTTTGAGGCAACAGTAGACTGCCCACAATGCATCCGGGACAGGGCATCAGCATTTTGGTGCTGTTTCTCAGGCCTGTGTTCCACCACAAAGTTAAACTCCTGGAGAGACAGGAACCACCTGGTTACCCTGGCATTAGCGTGGCGGTGCTGCCTCATCCAGGTCAATGGGGCATGGTCAGACACCAAACGGAACTTCCTGCCCAACAGGAAGTATCTCAAAGAATCCAAGGCCCACTTTATGGCCAAGCCCTCTCTTTCCACCACAGCATAGTTTTTCTCCGCTGCCGTCAGTTTCCTACTAAGAAAAACCACGGGGTGCTCTTCCCCATTGACTTCTTGGGATAGCACAGCCCCCAAACCCTCACTTGAGGCATCCATCTGTACAATGAACTCCCTCATGAAAATCAGGGACTACCAGCACTGGGTGCTGACAGAACGCATTTTTAAGCTTCTCGAAGGTATCTTCAGCATTGGCATTCCATTGAATCATCACCGACTTCCTACCTTTCGTCAGGTCAGTCAGTGGTGCAGCAATAGAGGCAAAATTGGGGACAAACCGCCAGTAATACCCCACTATACCCAGAAAATCACGAACCTGCTTTTTTGTGAGGGGGCGTGGCCAATTCTGGATAGCCTCTACTTTGTTAAATTGTGGCTTTACCAGACCCCTGCCTACGACATATCCCAGGTACTTAGCTTCCTCCATCCCTACCGCACTTTTCTCAGGGTTAACAGTAAAGCCCGCTTTCCTCAAACCATCCAAAACCATCTGAACCCGGGGAAGATGGGACTCCCAATCTGGACTGAAGATGACAATGTCGTCCAGGTAGACCGAGGTATTTCTCAGGTAGGGGCGGAGCATCCTATCAATCGCTCGTTGGAAGGTGGCCGGGGCTGAGTGTAACCCAAAAGGCATCCGCTTATAATGAAAATGACCCTCTGGAGTGGAAAAAGCAGTCTTTTCCCTGGCTTCCTTAGTCAGGGGTATCTGCCAGTATCCCTTAGTAAGGTCCAGGGTGGTGATATAATGGGCCGGACCCAATTTCTCTATTAATTCATCCACCCTTGGCATGGGATATGCGTCAAATTTTGACACCTCGTTAAGTTTCCTGAAGTCATTGCAGAATCGCAAAGTGCCGTTGGGCTTCGGTACCAACACGATGGGGCTCGACCATTCACTCTGACTCCTCAATGACATCAAGCTGAAGCATTTTTTTAACCTCTTCAGAAACAGCCTTTCTGTGGGCTTCTGGGATGCGGTACGGCTTTACCCGAACCTTTACATGGGGTTCCGTCACAATATCATGTTTAATCCCGGACGCGTGTCCCGGTAGTCCTGAAAACATGCCTTTGTTTCTTTGCAGAAACTCCTTAACTTCTTGGGTTTGGGGTTTGGACAGGGTGGCAGCAATGTGTACTGCGTCAACACCATCAGACTCTATACCCACCCCAACCATGGCGGACACCTCCTCTCGGTCTCTCCAGGGTTTTAACAAATTTATGTGGTAGATCTGGTATGGTTTTCTTTTCCCAGGCTGATGCACTCGGTAGTTTACTTCCCCTACTTTTTCAACCACCTCATATGGTCCATGCCACTTGGCTAGGAACCGACTTTCCACCGTGGGTATAAGTACTGCTACCCGGTCCCCAACCTGAAATTGCCGCAGCTTGGCTGACCGGTTGTACACCCTTTTCTGGGCCTCCTGAGCTTTCTGCAAATGTTCCTGTACCAAAGCATCACTTTAGAAATTCTCTCTCTCATCTGAGAGATATGTTCAATGAGCGATTTGTGTGGAGAGGACTCACTTTCCCATGTCTCCTTCACCAAATCTAGCAATCCCCGGGGTCTGCGACCATACACCAGCTCAAAAGGTGAAAACCCCGTGGAGGCCTGAGGAACCTCTCGAATAGCAAACAGCAGTGCGGGAAGCAAATGATCCCAGTCTCTTCCATCTCTCTGCACAACCCTTTTAAGCATCATTTTCAGAGTTTTGTTGAATCTTTCTACCAGACCATCTGTCTGAGGGTGATAAACAGATGTTCGCAACTGCTTGATTTGGAACAACTTGCACACATCTGCCATCACCCGGGACATAAATGGGGTCCCCTGGTCCGTCAAGATTTCCCTTGACAGGCCAGTTCTCGAAAACATAAAAAACAACTCCCGCGCAATGGCCTTTGATGTAGGGTTTCTTAAAGGAACCGCCTCTGGATACCTTGTGGCATAATCAAGAACCACCAGGATATATCAGTGTCCCCGAGCAGACTTCTCTAAGGGACCCACTATATCCATAGCGATGCGCTCAAAGGGCACCTCAATTATTGGCAGAGGCACCAAGGGGTTCCTATAATGGGGTGCTGGGGCAGTTAACTGGCAAACAGGGCAGGAGGAACAGTACCTCTTAACCGTGGCACCGATCCCTGGCCAGTAAAACCGGTCCGTTATCCGGGCCTCAGTTTTCTCAGCTCTCAGGTGACCACCTAGAGCATCATTGTGAGCCAGATCCAGCACCATTCTTTGGTAGGGCTGGGGTACTAGTAATTGTTCCACAATTTCTCCCCGAATTTCTGATACACGGTAGAACAGATCATTATTGACCGCAAAGTGAGGAAATCTTTTCTCTGCATCTGGTGCTTGAGGTACCCACTGACAACAGTTACCTGTTCGCGAGCATTTATCAACATCGGGTCACCCATTTGAGCCCTGCCAAATGCACCTCTGGACACATCTAAGTCAGGGTGTACTGGATAAGAAGAACCCTCCCCCTCATCCACCCCAAGTGTAATATCTACAGGGGATAATTCCTCTTCATCCTCTCCTACCATAACCGGCACGGGAGAGGATTCCCACTCCTTGGGTGTCAACTCAGGTTGAGGAGCTAGGACACTCACATCAGTTACAACATTCTCATTTTGTACACATTTGAGCAACTCCTCATCAACAGTGTCCACAGTCATGTTTGGTGGGGGTGACCCTGAATTGTTCCCCAGTTCGATGGGCAGTTCAGTTTGTGCCAAGCACCACAGTTCAGCAAACAAGGGGCAGTCCTGTCCCACAATCACATCATGTATCAGAGTACTCACCACCCCGACCTCTTGGGTGACCGAAGTATTCCTGGCGGAAATGGTGACAGGGATCAGTGGATACTCCCGAGTATCCCCATGGATACAGACAACCCGGAGGGTTCTTTGTACTGGACCGAGTCTTCCGACTACCCGGGCATGCACCAGGGTGAACATACTCACAGAGTCCAGGAGAGCTTTGGCTGGGTGGTGACTCACCCACACAGTACATTCAAACTGACCCCCCTCTAGGTCAAGGTGGGTAGTGCACATTGTGAGGGTGTAGAAGGACACTCTCCGAGCGGATCCACACTCCATGGGCTCCTCCTGTAGTGGACACTGCGCCCGGGTATGGCCCCAGGCGCGACACCTCCAACACTGTATATCGCCAGCAGTTCGGGTAGCGACAGGCCTCTGCAGAACCGAGGAAGATGATTTTGGGGTGCTGGTTCCCGGGTTCAGTGATGCTTCCCTCCGAGGAACTGAAGCAGGCCTCACAGGCGGTGGCAAGACTGGTCCTCGACGACTGGTTGGTCTGAGCAGGTCCTCCACCACGGTGTATCTCTCCACCATCTCGACTACCAGTGCTGCAGTCTTGGGGTCCCCATGGCTGACCCAGCGCTGTAGATCCTTCAGTAGAGACCTCAGGTAGTGGTCCATCACAACCCTTTCGACCATTTGCTCTCTAGTCAGGGTCTCTGGCTGCAACCACTTTTTAACCAGCGGTCCTAAGTCATGCATCTGGGACCGGGGTGGCTGGTCAGGGCAGTACTTCCAGCAGTGAACACGTTGAGCCCGGACAGCAACAGTTACCCCAAGGCGGGCCAGAACCTCAGCTTTCAGCCGGTCATAATTCTTTGCATCTTCTAGGGGCAGGTCAAAATATGCCTTTTGAGGGTCTCCTGTCAGAAACGGGGCAATGAGACCGGCCCATTGGTCTTGGGGCCACCCCTCTCTCTCAGCAGTCCTTTCAAACGTGGTGAGAAATGCTTCCACATCATCACTGGGAGACAGTTTTTGGAGGAAATGACTGGCCCTTATGGAGACATGGTTACCAGCAGTGACCACTGCTTGATCACGTCCAGGTGCAAGTTGCTGCATGGCCTCCCGCAGGGCATTGATCTGCGTCTGTGTGGCTACCTGCTGTGCTGCAAGTTGTGCAGCCAGCAAATGGGTGCTTTCTTGTTGGGCAGCAACAGCCTGTGCCAGGGCTTGTTGCTGCTGAGCCATCGCCTCTTCATGGCGAGTCTGGGCCTGCACATTGACAAAGACCATCTGCTTAACCAGCTCCTCCATAGCTGTGGACTTCAGTGCAGCCTTAGCCCAGGACATGCAATCAGAACACTGTCCTTTAAAAATGTCAGTTTTTTTTTTTTTTTCCTTTTCACAAAAATTCCTCTTGCTTGGCGTGTGAGGGGTAGCAGATTGCCCGCATTCGAAACACCAGTTGTGACGTTTGGGGGCCCACAGGGCACGTGCACAATGTCTTTCACAAACAAAACAGCTTTATTCACCCTTTCAGGGCAGTCAAAAAGGCAACATAATAAGTACACGCTTGGGTTCAGCGAAATTAAAGCAAAGTCCTGATCTTCAGCACAAATAAACAGAAAAAATAATGATGGCTCACCAACGCTTTAAACCGTCCCAAACCTGGGGAATCCTTTCCCCAGTATGTAGAAGCCTCTCCAGCAAGGCACAGCACGTCTCCTGCTTTTGGAACACACACACACAGCTTCCACTGATTACTTTCCTTTTTCCTAAAAACTCCCACAATCCTATCTGGGAGTTGCTGGCTTTAAACATCTTCCTGGACAGGAAGATTAACCCTGTGGTTGCACTTAAAGGGACCACAACCCAAATAGGGGTGAAACATATTTTCCATCCAGGACCCAGCCCTGCCGACCTCTACACTACGTACAGGTATACTCGTGATTTTGGCAACTGGACTAACGCGTTTTATATATAATATATATATCACATACATATACATATATATATATATCCAGGCACAGACCCCCAGAATTATATACACAGGCACAAACCCCTCAGAATTAAATACACAGCACTGGACCCCCAGAATAACATACACAACACTGAACCCCCAGAATAATATACACAGCCCTGAGCCCCCAGAATAATATACCCAGCACTGGTTATATGGATATATTTGCCCCAGCTCACATGGATATATTTGCCCCAGCTCATATGGGTATATATTGCCCCAGCTCATATGGGTATATATTGCCCCAGCTCACATGGATATATTTTCCCCAGTTCAGATGGGTATTTTTTCCCCAGTTCACATGGATATAATTGCCCCTAGCTCATATGGGTATATATTGCCCCAGTTCACATGGATATGCCCCAGCTCATGGATATGCCCCCCAGCTCTCGTGGATATGCCCCAGCTCTCGTGGATATGCCCCAGCTCTCATGGATAATGCCCCAGCTCTCATGGATAATGCCCCAGCTCTCGTGGATAATGCCCCAGCTCTCGTGGATATGCCCCAGCTCTTATGGATATGCCCCCCAGGTCTCATCGTTAATGCCCCATGTTTCATGGATATGCCCCAGGTGTCAAGGATATGCCCCAGGTCTCATGGAGAATGCCCCAGCTCTCATGGATATGCCCCAGGTCTCATGGATAATGCCCCAGGTCTCATGGATAATGCCCCAGGTCTCATGGATATGCCCCATGTCTCATGGATATGCCCCCCAGCTCTCATGGATAATGTCACAGCTCTCATGGATATTATTGCCCCCAGCAGCTCAGCTCACCGCTCTGTGGGCCCGAAACGATGTAGGCCGCTGCCGCACATTGCCGGCAGCCGCCTGCTTCCTGCTACGAACAGCCGCTGGCAGGAAGTGCAGCCGCTCGCCTGGGATCGATGAAACAGCCTGCTGCGATCTTGCGAGATCGCGGCTGGCTGTTAGATCCCAGGTGAGCGGCTGCACTTCCTGTCAGCGGCTGTTTGTAGCAGGAAGCAGGCAGCTGCCGGCAATGTGCGGCGGCGGCCTCCTCAATCGTTTCGGGCTCGGGCCACAGCAGGAACCTGCGTTCCCGCAGCGGGAGAAGTGCTGGCACGCCGTTCCCGCACGTTCCCGCAGGACTCGAGCCCTGAATGCACCTGTAACATGTAAGATAATGACTATTTCCTACATATTTATTTTCTGTTAATCTGTATATTTGTGGTTTTTTAATATCTTGCATTTTATTACTTTGTATTTCTGTAACAACTAACATTTTAATGTCCTTGAACCCAGGACATACTGAAAACGAGAGAAATCTCAATGTATCCTTACGGGTAAAATCCTTTATAAATAAATAAATAACATTTTCATCTCACATTTAACACAAACACAATCTCACATCTGATATATTTATGTATGTATGTGGATTTTTGCAAAAACACATCTTGCATTTTTTTGGGATTTTTTTTTTTAGAGATTCATTTTTTTTTCAATATACGTCATGATTGTCAGCCTTTTTATTCTACGTTCACGGACTATTTGCTTATTTGATAAGCAGCCTTTTATTTATTTTTATTGTCTCTATATTTTCATAACTTTTTATTAAAGTAAAAATAAAATTAATTAATTAATTAAAAATAAATAACGCAATCTGTCTGCTTCAGATACAAAAAACCCTTTAATGGCCAGAGGGGCGAGCCTTGCATAGCTGCGTCGGACCCCTCAACTTAAACCTAATCCGTTTTATCAGCACTTTTCACTTACCCTCGAAATCCCTAACAAATCCGAGGTGTGTGGCCTCGTTCAGTAAAGGATCCTTCAAACGCTTTTCCCCCCATCTTCATTTTTATTTTATGTAAAAAAAACACAACAAAAAAACCTTAGTGCTGGGAAAGAAAAGAAAAAAAAAATATTAAGTAAAAAAAAAAAAAGACTTAAAAATGCTGTGAACCCGGCGCATTCTTTCATTTAGTTCATCATGGTGGGTCGCACACCAGGCCCTCTGGATGTCCTATTTGGCCGTTGGAGATAATTAGGGTTATGGGAAAGCAAGAACAGGAAGCTACTTTGAAATGCAGTGGCCGCCAGATCAAGGGATTTAGGCTCAAAGAAGACGGAATTTTGGAATTTTGTTTCACGGTGAATGGACATATTGTCTCGTTTTGTTGGTTCTTTTTTTAAGAGGAAGCTGTAACAAAAAAGCGAGTTTATATACAAATCTATAGCAGGGGGGAATGTTACATACATACAATGTTCTAGCGATGTGTTATTTTGTGGGCGCTGACTGTTTATTTGTGGCGGGGGGTCAAAACATATACTAAAAAGAATAAAACTTAGCTTTTAGGCTAGGGTCAAACGAACGCATTATTCACAGCGACCGTCAAAAAGTGCGTCCGAACGCATTGACTTATTTTTTCACGGAATGCGCGAAAACGGTCAGCGGACGCGCATTTTCATGCGTGATTTTGTACGGATCGTCAATAAAACACTTTTTGCGTCTGTAGGCCGGACATGAGCAGCGTCTGACATCTCCTAATCACGCAAACACGCCGCTATGCGGACGCAGCGCACTCTGTACGTCAGTACTAGCGGTTCTGCGTTCTCAATAAAATGCGTTCAATTTCCACTTGCGTTGCGCGGCCGGACTTTCGTGCGGCCGGACTTCGTATATTGGCCGTCACTGCCCGTCATTTGCTGCTATTGCGGCCGTGATTAAGTGCGCCTAAACGCACGTTAAAAATGCATTTCAGACTTATAAAACAGCAAACCCCCCCCCATAATGGGCCCTATTACACTCCTCGCGCACAATTTTGTGCATGCGCAAACGCAAAAACAAAATGCGCGTTAACGTCTAATGCGAGTTACTCTGCGCAAATCCTGCGCAAGCGAAAGTTCGTGCGCACATCCCATACTTAACATTGTGAGTGCAAATGCGTTCATGCGCTGGTACGCGGATGGTATTACAATCGATGTGCAAATTTTTACTAATGACGTTTGTGCGCATAATTTCAACGTCTTTTAAAAGCTGGTGGTAACGGCAAATCTGAACGTTCTGGCCGAAACCAAATACACCAGCACGAAAAATAATACTGCAACGTATAGTTACACATTCTACACATACCCAAACAATAAAATGCAGAAGTCGTGCTTGTTTTTATTATTGATGCAGCATATATACGCAGATTGACTTTGACAGGCGCAAAAACTGAACGGGAGACAGTTGTGGTTCTTAATTCTGATTGGCCACCGATTTCTGCGCGCAGCGTTAATTTGCGCTCATTTAAGCAAGCATGGGATAGGCATAAGGCTATCCTAAACAAAAGATAAATCCAGGTAAAGTATCCATGTAATTGGGCAGACTAGATGGGCCGAAAGGTTCTTATCTGCCGACATTTTCTATGTTTCTATTTTCGCGCATATTTTCGGACGGATGAAAAGATGCACTCGGATCATAACACCAGCGTTAATTTACGCGCGTTACCGTTTAATGCTGCACGCGTGCTTTTGTGCGGAGAATATAATAGAGCTCAATGTCTTTCCGGTAACCCAGAAAATGTCTGACAGGGGAAAACAGAAAGGAAGAATCGCACACATACATAAAAGCAATTTTATATATATATATTATATATATATATATATATACACGTTTATTATTGCAGAAGTCATTTCCACATCCCAGCAATGCAGAAAATTGCTTCACAGAGCTCATGTGCTACATTCCTCATATGCAGCAAGGAACTCTGGGTAAGACATGCAAATGATGTCTGCAATTTCTCACTTTTTTGCATCCTGGGTCTGTTTTCACACAGGACCCTCTTACCAGTGCCGCGCCATACTAGACTTTTTTTTTCTTTTTTAGCAAAGATCAGGTTTATGCAACGGGTCACAGCCACTCCTGTACAGCATGTCTTACCCAGAGTTCTTTGCTGCATATGGGGAATGTAGGCGTAGCACAGGAGCTCTGGGATGCAGTTCTGAATTGCTGGGATGTGTAAATGACTTTATTATTTGCAGCGTGGATGCTTTAAATCTCATTTTTTTCACATGAGGACGTCTCCACACATCCTCCGCAGTGAAGGGGTTAAGCGGACTGAAAACCAGAGTCATAGCAAGGTCATGAGGCACCCGGGGCAAGTTCTCCCCTAGCGACCCCCCCCCCCATGTGTTAGATAAAATAATGAGTAGTAAAGCTTTATGCCGTCACTTTCAAATTTGCTGACAGTGTGGGAAACGAGAAGGTGAATTAGTGCAGCGGCATTGCTTTATAAGTGAATAATGCCGCTGCCTTAAAACAGAGGGAAAAAAAGACGTTTTGCAGTTGTTTGGTTTTTTTCCACATTTTTATTTTCCTATGGGATTCGCCTGTTTAAACCTGTTGAACTGAACCACAGAAAAAAAATGGGCATTTTGACAATATTTTGATGCTGTTCGGCGTCTCTGAATAGATTAACCATTACTTATCTATGGGATATTTCACTGTTGCCGAAGATCACCGTATTTCGCTGGCAATTTGCCAATATCTGGCAAATTGCCAGCTTTCTGAACATCCACATGGCCACGAAATTGCACGGTATGGAGATATTAATTCTCAGTTCGGTGACACGTTTGGCTCTATCAGCTGCCATGAGCTAAAACGGGGACGCTAAGGGGAAAATTAGCGCTCGCAAATCTCCCCTTAGCGCCCCCTCATTTTACCTGTAGATTACGTGGTATGGCTGCACAGTAGCGGCCGCTGGGCTCGCGCATGCTTTGGACAACACTAACGCGCCATCGCGAGTGTCCCCTCCATGGAGTCAATAGGCTTCTGCTGCCGGGTCACATGACCGGCAGGATCTCGCCTCTCGCGAGCTGTTACTGCTATATATATATATATACATACACACAGTTTTACAGTATATACTGTATAACTATTATACTTACTGCACCTCCCTCGGCTATAATGTATGTGACCTGTAACGTACCTGTGATACTTTTTAACATTCTAAAACTAGAATAAACACGCGCTGTATTACTGGTGCAGCATACACTGCATCTCCCTGTGCTGTGATGTAAAGTGCTGAGCACACTTACATAATGACACGTGAATTTATAGGCAGCTGATATAAAATGTATAGCTTCATCCCAAGACCTTAAAACAGTGTCTTCCCATCTTCTAAAAGAAGAATTATTGAACGCGCAGCTCCTTCTAGGAGGCAAGAGCATTAGTTTGACCTCAGGGAGGTGGACGCGCCAAAGAAGCAAATCGGCGGCTGACAGTATGTGGATCCTGGAAGCCGCACCGTCACACCGGCGCATTGAATTCTCTCCCATTATGCCGTGACTGCAGCCTCACACACAGGGGAGCCGGCTTCACTTTAATAGATGAAGCGCACGAGCTGCACTACCCTTGCACCTCGTCTACTGCCATCACCTGATTATGTGATGGTTGCTGCGCTACTGCTCTTGCACTATGGGTGGGTTCAAAACCCCTTCGTGTCACCACTTTCTATAGATAAAAAAAAAGTGGGTATTGTAACTAGGGCCCCCATGTTTCCCTGGACACATAGAATTTATTCATGCTGATGGGCAGTGCGTGTTAAATGCCACCCTGTAACATGTAGAATCCATACGCCGTGGGTAAGAAATCATAAAGGGATCCCATGTGACCTGCCTTGATCTCCTTCCTGTAGTGTATGAATTATACATGTTGCAGAGCAGCACTTTTTCCTGTGCTCTCCATCTGCATGAAATAGTATCATGTGTCCAGGAAAACATGGCCGACCTGACATCTCTTATTGTAACGGTTTCTCTCGGCATCTGTGGCTTCTCCGGCTGCAGAGCTGCAAGAAAACGCTGTGAATCTATTTTCTCTCCCTCAGTCTCTGCGGACGAGAACAACAGAGACACTTTTTTTTTTTATTGAATCAAGTACGTGGGAAAAATCCAAACCCGAGCACTTCAGGCCTGGATAAAAGCGATGGGGAAATAAATACAGAACATTAAAGGCCCCTCCCCCGCCGCCCGCTCATCCAACCAGACTCACAAAGCTCGTCTTTGCACGAGAATTCTAATTCGTCGTAGTTTTACAGTTTGTACAATTTATTTTACCTCTGCCTCGTGCAGGTATTTTTCTGTGTTGCCATAACATCCCGATTTTTCTCTCTTCTCTTCCATCTTTACCATCACTTGCCCCGTATGAACACACCATGAATGGCTGCTCTCAGGCTTTCACTCAACCACTGATTGAAAGAGAATCGTGATGCAGTTTCTTAGTGGATGATAATAGAATATACTTTGCCTGGCCAAAAAAATGTCACCCCCTGCATGTAACTCGGCCAATAGGAGCTCTGAGCCTTCCATTGGGTAATTACTGCAGTGATTAATATGTTTCGGCATAATATGAGGTCATGTGACTCCCTGAATATACTGAATGAGCAGGTTTCTCCATCAATGGTTTTTTTCTCCCCTGATGGCACAGCGGGCATATTCCAAGATGGCAATGCCAGGATTCATCGGGCTCAAATTGTGCAAGAGTGGTTGAGGGAGCATCATTTCCACACATGGATTGGCCACCGCACAGTCCAGACCTTAACCCCATTGAGGTTAATCTTTGGGATAATGTGCTGGAGAAGACTTTACGCAGCGCCGCGACTCGCCCATCATCAATACAAGATCTTGCCCACAAATTAATGCCGCTCTGGACGCCAATAAATGCTGTGACATTGCATGAGCTTATCCACTTGATGCCGCGGCAAAGTATTATGCAGCACATACAGATACAAGGTATTGCTGTAATTGCCATACACAGGCATTATAAAGCACATACAGATACAAGGTATTGCTGTAATTGCCATACACAGGCATTATGCAGCATATACAGCTACAAGATGTTGCTGTAATTGCCACACACAGGCATTATGCAGCACATACAGATACAAGGTGTTGCTGTAGTTGCCATACACAGGCATGACTGCTTATACCTGGATCCTCAACGCCTATGCCCTGAAATAACACACAGACCACGGTATATTTGGAAAGGGCATAGGCCACAGCTTTATTTGATTTATACAGCATTCCTTAATCCAACACCACACAATTCGATCTGACCCTACCGCAACCGAACCTGCGGCAGGCCGTTACCACTTAAACCCAGAGCTCGTTGCTCAGCCTGACTTACCAGGAACAGAGCACGTCTCTCCCAGAGCCCACCTTATTCGGCGGCTTACCCAATAATTTCTTCGCTGGCCAGGGATACCGCCAAGCTGTGACACCACCAAGGAAACCACCCACCACAGGGCGGGCGGGCGGGAACGTGCAGTCTCTTCAAATCACCAGCACGTGTAACAGGTACTCACACACCTGTGCATATATATATATATGACCTCCTTCATTAGCATAATGCCTTGACCAATGACCCTGCATACTTTAATTGATCGTCCCAGGCCAGCAGTCATGCCCCCCTTCCAGAATGTTCCAGGGGTTGCTTGACTGCTTATACCTGGATCCTCAACGCCTATGCCCTGAAATAACACACAGACCACGGTATATTTGGAAAGGGCATAGGCCACAGCTTTATTTGATTTATACAGCATTCCTTAATCCAACACCACACAATTCGATCTGACCCTACCGCAACCGAACCTGCGGCAGGCCGTTACCACTTAAACCCAGAGCTCGTTGCTCAGCCTGACTTACCAGGAACAGAGCACGTCTCTCCCAGAGCCCACCTTATTCGGCGGCTTACCCAATAATTTCTTCGCTGGCCAGGGATACCGCCACCGCCAAGGGGCAATCAACTTAACTATTGCCCCTGCGCCCCCCCGCAGCCAGCGCCGCCTCCACCCCATCCCTCAAACCCTCCAAAAAAATATCCAACCCAATATCGGACAAGTGGATCCCATCCGACCGCATCAAAGCCCTGTTATCCCCTCCAATTCCCGGTGACGAATGGACAGACCCCCAAGAGTAGCGAGAAACCGAGACACCTCCCGATTAAGCTTGCGCCGAGCCCGTTCCAAGGCCTTAGGGGACGCCCAAACATCCCAAGCCGGCCTAGAAACGATCTCGGACCAAACCAAGGAAACAGAGCGAAACAGAGCAAAACAGCGGGCGAGATCCTGTTTAATAACTAGGGTCAAATCCAAAGTCCGAATCCGACCCAAGTCATTACCACCGGCGTGAACGATGAGGATCGGCGAGCCCCGCGACCCCTTAGCCAATAAACAACATTCCCTATAAACATTCGTCCACCGCAAGCCCGGAATGCCCAACCAATGGACACGGACCACCTCCGCCGGAAATCCCAGATTCCTGCCAATCACGCGTCGCTCCGCCCGATGAGCCGCCCAGCAAATGAAGGAATGTCCTACAATCCAAACCAATCGGGACGGACCTGAAAGAAAAGTCACAATAAGTGCGGACGAACATAAATCCGATAACGACCAGAAGACCACCGCCCCAAACGCTGCAGCACGGGCCCCGAGGCCCCCGCACCGCCGCCTCGGTGGCCGCCCCAATCCGAAAAGAATGCGGCGTGAAATCCCGAGGACACAAACCCAAACTAGAGATGCAACGACGGAAAACCGAGGAAAACTGATAACGCGTAAGAGGACTACCCGACGCATGCCCAAAAAAGGGGCACCACACACCGGCCTCCGAGACAAAAACTCCCGCGCCAGCGCGTAGGGACAGCACGCCCCCCCAACACCCGACAAAGTCACAAAAACGCCCCGACCCACCTGATCAGCTTTAGAATGGGGAATAAAGAGACGCACCCGACCCACACCAACCACCACGTGGCAAGCCTGCAGCCCCGAAGGAAAGCGAGCACTACGGGACACCAGCTCCCCAACCCGCAACGCACCGAAAAAACAAAAAGAAAAGGCCACGCGAAACAAAAGGACCTCAAAGTCATCGGAGCAAACGGACCCCAAAACCAACGAAATCCCCTGGAACAACGAAAAAGACAAAGGCCGACGGTGATCAGGAACCGAAACCCTCCGCCACCAGCCACCACCCGGCGCAGCAACGGATCCCTCGAAAAATCATCCCAACCCAAAAGCTGACAGAGCAAAGAAAGAGCCGGGAGAGCGCGAGAAGCAGAAGCCGCGGAACGCCCAGCACTCTCCATCGCAGAAAAAGAAGACCACGTAGCGTGGCGACGAGCCGCCGACTCCCGCCATCCCAGCCCAGCTTGAGCCACCGCGGCCCAAGCCCGCCACACCTGAACATACGAAATCCACGTGGAATCAGCCAAAGAGCGGAATAAATGCCGAATCAGTCCTCCAGAGCCAGGGTCCACAACCAGCGAGGAAAGGGAGTACCCCTCCGATCCGCCCCCGGAGCCACCTGCCAAAAACGGCTCCACTGGAACCGGGAGAGAGAGTCAGCAACCACATTCGCCACGCCCGGCACGTGCCGCGCCCGAAACCAAATATTATGCTCCAAACAACGCAAAACCAAATGACGCAACAGGGAAAGAACGGGCAAGGAACTAGACGAATAACGGGTCAATACATGAACGACGCTCAAATTATCAGTCCAAAAGATCACCCTCTTATTAGCGAGACACTCCCCCCACAGTTCCAGGGCCGTCACAATGGGAAACAACTCCAAAAAGGTCAAGTTAGTCAGCAAGTCAGAAGCAGACCAAGAAGCAGGCCACGCCTCCGCACACCAATGACCTTGGAAGTAAGCCCCGAAGCCAGACGCACCCGCCGCATCCGTAAACAGCTCCAAGGCAGCATTATCCACAGCAGCCTCCTGCCAATACGTACACCCGTTGTAAGTACCCAGAAAGGACTGCCACACCAGAGATCCGCCCGCAAAGACCGACCCAACCGGACAAAATGATGTTGCGCTTTAATCCCCACAGTGGCCAGAGACAGCCTCCTACAAAAAACGCGCCCCATCGGCATGACCCGACAAGCAAAAGCCAAATGGCCAAGCAAAGACTGAAGCTCGCGGAGACGAAGCTTGGGGGACGACAAGGCCCTCGCCAAGATCGTTTCCAAGGCAGCCAATTTTCCTGGAGGCAGCCGAAAAACCCGAGCCACCGAATCGATCTCAATGCCCAGAAAGGACAAACGGCGACAAGGACCCTCCGTCTTGTCCGTCGCCAACGGCACCCCAAACTCAGCAGCCACCTCCCCGAAATGCCGCAGCAAGTCCCCACAAACAGAAGACTCGGCCGGCCCCACAAAAAGAAAGTCGTCCAAATAATGAACGACGGAGGACAGCCCAGCCCGCTCACCAACCACCCACTCCAAAAATGAGGCAAACAACTCAAAATAAAAAAGAAATAGAACACCCCATAGGAAGGCAACGATCAAAATAAAACTGACGCCGAAAAGCGCAGCCCAACAAGTGAAAACAGTCCGGGTGAATCGGCAAAAGCCGAAACGCGGATTCCACATCCGCCTTAGCCAACAAACAGCCCGGGCCCGCCCCCGAACCAACACCAGAGCCTCATCAAAAGACGAGTAACGCACCCTACAGACCTCGGGACCAATGCCATCATTAACCGACGAACCCGCCGGATAGGACAAATGGTGGATCATCCGAAAGGCGCCCGGCTCCTTTTTGGGAACCACACCCAACGGGGAAACCCGCAAATTGGGAAAGGGCAACCCATCGAACGGACCCACCATCCGACCCAGGCGCACCTCCATCGCCAATTTCGCCGCAACCACCGCCTCATGTTGACGCGCAGACACCAAATTAGAGGCAAAGACAGGGGAGTCAGAAGGCACGAAGGGAATACGAAAACCCACGGAAAAACCCTCCACCAAAACCCGAGCCGCCCTCTCATTGGGGTAGCATTCGAGCCACGGGAGCATCCTTAAAACGTTCACTGGGGTAAGACCTGACACCCGAACCGTCCCGAACCGACCCCCGTCCCAAAGCCCCCCGACCCCTACGCAGGCACCGGAAGGCGGGATGCACGCCCCCACATTGAGAACACTCGTGTCGGAACCGGCACGAACTCGCCCAACGACAGTGCGACTCATTGTACACCCAGCAAAACCCCTTCCGGGAAGCCGCCGACGTACCAGGGGAAGAACCGCCAGCGGCCCCAAGAAAGGGAGAAACCACCGGACGAGCAGGCGTCATCAATAACAACCAAAGGTTAGCATCCTGCTCATCAAAACGCATGGCCGGACGGACAGCCATTTTTTGCCGGAATTGTAGGTCATACCGGAACCAACACTGACCCCCATAAACCTTGTACGCCCCCCAAATCAGGTCCAGATACGAGAACAGAGCCACACAACGGTCCGGATAACGCTCACAGAGAACAGCGCAAAAGGCCAGAAAACCTTGCAGCCAGTTCCCAAACGTGCGGGGCAAACTCCGATCAGAAGCCTTGTCCTTCTCCCTGTCCGCGTCCAGGTCAGAACGCCGAGCACGGTCGACCGTCTCCCTATCCACCGATACCAAGGAAAGAACGTCCACGTATTCACCGCGCCAAATCTTGGCCTTGACCTCAGCAGAAAGGTGCATCCCCAGCGGAGACAAAGCAGAACCAGAAAGCTGCGGAACCACAGCGACCGGACCCACGACCCCACCAGCCTCGGGGGCCGAGGAAACACCGGCAGCAGGCAGCTCCCCACCAGCCGGCACCGGGACCACCAAGCCACCAGGAGCACAACCAGCCGGCACGGGCGCCTGGGACTCCAGGCACGACCCGCGCTGCCACCGCTGAAGAGTAGACAACAGGGAGGACACCAAATCCAACGGCCCAGCACCCCCCGGGAGCGCCGCCAGCGTCCCCGCACCGACCCCGGCCGCACGCCCAGCAGCAGGCAGCAAATCATACTCACGGGCGGACAGCAGAGGAGAAGGATCCACCAGGCGCTGGACTCGCTCGGCAGCCGCATCAGGGACCACACTGCGGGCAGGCACAGCTGGGCGAACATCATCCACGAGACCAGGAACAGCCACCTGGAGAGGATCCCGACGCGCAGACTCGGGGGCGCCGTCAGACGAGGCCGCCCCAACAGCCAGGCAGCCAGCAGCAGGCAAGCGAACAGGACGCTCCCCGAAAACAGAGGAGCCGGCGGGCATCGAATCCAGCAGTGGAAAAGCCCCCGGGAGCGCAGCACCAAGGGGAACCGGAACACCGGAGCCCCCAACACGCGGAAGGGCCGTCAGGCGTCCACGAGACGGGCCCCCACCCCGACGCGAGCGGGAGCCCCCGCGGGCGGGGCCGGTGGCACGAGAGCGAGGGGTAGAAGACCGAGGGGCCACAGCAGCAGGAGCCAGCGGGCTGCGCGAACGGCCAGCCCGACCCCCCTCCCGCACAGCAGCCGGCAAAACAGGAGCCACCGAGGGAGAAACAGCCCGGTAGGCAGCAGCACGGCGCCGCGGACGCGCACGGCCAGGAACAGAGCCGGCAGAT
Source organism: Leptobrachium leishanense (assembly GCA_009667805.1). Classification (NCBI taxonomy): domain Eukaryota; kingdom Metazoa; phylum Chordata; class Amphibia; order Anura; family Megophryidae; genus Leptobrachium; species Leptobrachium leishanense. Next base: position 21,423,005 of record CM019068.1, read on the forward strand.
ACAGGGGAAGCCCGGCCAGCCCGCGCAGGAGCAGAAAGCGCCGGAGCGGCACCAGGGGAAGCCAGACCAAGCGGCGCAGGGCCAGCAACAGGACGCTCATTCCTCCAGCCCCGAGGGCCCCCATCCACCTCCTCCACCTCCTCCGCAGGGGAAACCCGACCCACCGGCTCAGCAGAGCGCAACAACTCCGTCAGCGACACACCAGAGCCGGCAGCATAGTCCTGCAAACGGGCCAGGAGCAGAGTGTGACACATACGAGGTATGTGCACAATTATATAAAGTAACTAATTGTCATGTATAGTGGTGACATTGAAAGGTATGTGTTTATGTTTTCTATGTGGTATATGGTGCCTATAACAAGTCACTATGAGAATGCAGCTCTCTGCAGCAGCAGCAGGGGACTGTTATTATGACGCACAGGATCTTATGTTCAGGAAGGATGGGGGAAGATTATAGGTGTGGCACTGGTGATGTGTTCCTGCTTACCCTCATAACCACGAGGATACTGTGGAACAAGCAGCCAATCTATGTGTCTCCTGATTCTTTCCTGTTTTTACAGGTAAGCCTAAAGCAGGAAGTAACTCCCAAACACTTAAAATAAAGAATCCATGTTATATACAGCTGTATTAACTGTGCAGAGAGTCAGATGGGAGACAATAAGAGATATCCTTAATGTAAACACTAGGAGGGTGAAGGCTCCAGTTACTCTGCAATAATAGTAAAAGCAGTATTTCCTGATGCAGAGTCAGTTATGTACATTTAAATGTACTCAATATACAGAAATCTTAGATGCATTATTATTTGTTATTAGAAAGGAATTGTTCTAGGTCTTGGCAGATATGACATCCCCTTATGTGCAGAAGGAAAAGGAATAGCTGTAGCACGCTGCACACTGTATATAATAGGATGTATAGTCTGTGAGACGGATTCACAACTTTCCACAGGGAAAGTTAGATATTTTGCGAAGATGACATGCTAATAGGTCATTTAGAATGAAAATGTTATTGTTTTAAAAGCATTTGGAAAATATGCATTTAATAAAGAGTTAACCACGAGGATACTGTGGAACAAGCAGCCAATCTGTGTGTCTCCTGATTCTTTCCTGTTTTTACAGGTATTTACATCTGTCTGCTGGCCCTCTGAACGGGGTCTGCAACAGATTCTTGGGGGCTCGTCCGTAATACTTATGATCTTCGGGACCAACAGAGTATGGATACAGCGGCTGTGATCCAGAAAAGTCGGTTGTGAGAAGCGCGTCCTGGCTGGCTGGTGACGGTGACGTGAGGGATCGTGAAAAGGGTCATCATGGCGGATAAAGTACGGAAGAGCGTGGTGTGGAACATCAGAAAAAAACTTCTCACCTTGTCCGCTGGTGAACTATTTCAGATCGCCCAGAGCATTGTTACGGTACCAGACGGGAACATTACTGAACTAGATGCTGGAGACCAAGAAGGCTGCTTTGAATACATTAATGCGTTCATGTACAGTGCAGACTTACTAGACTCAGAGGATAGAGGTATGGCTGAACTGTTGAACTTGAGAGACATCGTTGACTCTGTTGAGCATGTTCAAACTACGTCTACACCTGTTCATCAACAGAATGATGACACTGCTCCTACCGCAACGTCTACAGCTGTTGCTGACAATGGGTCTAGTGTAGCATCTACACAAAATTCGACGTTGCAACAACCTTTGACCAGACTATCACAACAAACACGCAGCAGTGATAATGCACAGTTTAGCAACAACCCTGAACAGTCCATGCAGTTACTGACAGAGAAGGTTGTCTCCCTCAGGGACCTCTCCTACCTCCAGCGTCGCGAATTTAAGATACAAGGAGGACAAATTTGTGATTACACATCTGACATCACATACACAAGTGTATGCAGACAAATTGAAGATGGAATCAAAGAAAATTACAGTGATGCTGACATAGTCAGGGGGACACTATGGATAATAAAAGCAGGCAGTTTCAAGGACATGTTGATGAATAAAGAAGACATAACGGTTGAGGAACTCAAAGGGTTTCTTCGGTCGCATTTAGGAGACAAAAATAGCACAGAATTGTTCCAGGAATTAATGTGTGCAAAACAAAATGAGAATGAGACGCCTCAACAGTTCTTGTATCGAGTAATGGGTCTTAAACAGAAAATCATCTTTGCTGCAAAACAGGCTGACACTGAAGTGAGATACAGCACAGAAACTATTCAGGATGTATACCTTCACACGGTCTACCAGGGTTTAGGGCACAAATATACAGACATTCGTAGGGAGTTAAAACCCCTGCTTTCCAACCGCAACGTCGCAGATGAGGAAATATTAAGAAATGTAACAAGAATCACCAGCGATGAGAATGAGAGGGCCCGAAGGCTGGGTCCTGTAACACGTAATAAGCAGAGCATTGCAAGTTGTACCCTGCTAGAAAGTGAACCTGTGAGAGAAATTCATGAGCAGAAAAATGTGGATGATCCAATTAAACAACTGACAGCACGTGTCGAAGCACTTAGCAGTATGGTAGACTCCATGAGAAATCCAACACAGCCTGATCCTACCTTTCAGTATACTATGAGTCGACCACCTCTACAGAAAGGGGCTAAACGTCATGGTTGTTTAAAGTGTGTGGAAGCTGGTCTGCAAAACTGTACTCACTGTTTTCAGTGTGGGGAAGAGGGGCACCTGTCCAGGGGATGCCTCCGGAAACGTAACCAGCAGGGAAACGGGAAGCGGTCACTGCAATGGGGCAACCAGTGACCAAGTCCTCCCTGTCCCATGGCACAAAGGATGACAGATCAGAGGATGAACCTGGTCCTACAAAAAGCAAAACGAAACCATTTCATTATACGACATTCAAAACTTCCAAGGACAAGGAATGGCTTAATCAGACTTCTACTTTCTCTGTCCCTAGGAAAAAGAATGAGGCCATTGTCAATCTAATAGGAAGGAAGGCTTTGACACAGTGCAACCTCAATGGCCTAGCAGTAAGTGCTTTGCTTGACACTGGAGCTCAAGTCAGTATCATTGATCGTGCTTGGAAAGATAAATATTTGCCAGCTGTGGACTTGAGACCTCTTTCTGAACTTATGGGAACTATGGGGAAGCTGGAAGTGTATTCTGTGACTGGGGATGTCATTCCATTCGATGGCTGGGCTGTGATTACTGTTAATTTAGAAGGAAACAATGACCCTAACCTCTCTATCAGTGTTCCCTTTTTAGTAAGTCATCTGCCAATTGAAAGGCCACTACTTGGGTTTAACGTAGTGGAAGAATTAATTCAGAGACAACCCAAGCGCCTTGTGCAGGCTTTAGTCTCTCTACTATCAGGAGCCATCTCTATGTCAAACGAGAAAGCTCAAACTCTGGTAAGCTGTGTCCAAACCCCTGAGCTGAATGAACAGTGGGGACGTTTGAAGGTAAAGAGTGGTGGCGTTGTCATTCCAGCAGGTCAAGTGATGTGGGTAAAGTGTAAAATACCACCTAACATGGATCAGCCCGACCCAGTCATACTGTTTGAACCAGAGGAGAACAATGTGCAGTTGGAAAAGCTGGATATAGGAGGGGGGCTCCTAGAAGTACAGAACCAGGAAAGGCCTTATGTCTCTGTTCCAATTGGTAACAACTCCACATGTGAAATAACACTGCCTGGTAACACAATCCTCGGTTATATTCAGCCAATTGAAAAAGTACTGGAGGCAGAGCGATCAGAAGAACTGAAGTCTAAGGTATCGGTTGAGGGTGTGACTACCTCAGGTACTGAAGAAACCTTGAAACGGTGGCACCCACCTGTAGATCTAAGCCACTTGAGTGAGGAACAGCAGCAGGTGGTAAGAAAAATGCTGTATGAAGAGTCTGTGGCATTTTCTCAAGATAAGAGTGACATGGGTTGCATTCCGAGCCTACAAATGTCAATAAATCTCAAAGACGACATACCAGTGCAGCGGTCATATTCATCGGTACCTAAACCTTTATTCCAAGAAGTGAAAGATTATATACAAGATCTCCTGGCAAAAGGGTGGATTGTGAAGTCCAAGTCCCCCTATTCTGCACCAGTGGTCTGCGTCCGAAAGAAGGATGGCTCACTTCGCCTGTGTATAGATTATCGCCTCCTCAATAAAAAGACTGTACCAGATAGGCACCCTCTGCCAAGAATTCAAGACTTGCTTGACACATTGGGGGGTTATGCATGGTTCAGTATTCTCGACCAAGGAAAAGCCTACCATCAGGGCTTCATAGCCGAAGGTTCTAGGCACATGACAGCTTTCATAACTCCCTGGGGACTTTATGAGTGGATAAGAATTCCCTTCGGCCTGTCCAATGCACCTGCAGCGTTCCAGCGCAGTATGGAAGAAATGCTAGATTCTCTCAGAGATGAATGTTGTATACCGTACCTTGATGACGTGTTATGTTATGCCAAGTCTTTTGAGGAACACGTGGAAGGACTTCGCAAAGTTCTTCAAGCTCTCCAACATCATGGAGTCAAGCTTCGGCCTGAAAAATGTGAGCTCTTCCGAGGTGAAGTCCGATACGTGGGTCGTCTTGTGTCTGCCGAAGGTGTGCGGATCGATCCCAAAGATCTTCAAGCAGTTATGTCACTCAAAAGTCATACTCCACATACCGTCGGTGAGGTAAGAAGGCTTCTCGGCTTCCTAAGCTACTATCGCTCGTTTATCCAAGATTTTTCAGGTGTAGCTAAGCCTATGTATGAGCTCCTACAAGCAAAGCCTGGGGTGGCACCAGTTGAGTCCAGTAGGAGAAAGACCAAAGGCCCCCAAATGCCTTCCAGAACTCCTGTGGAGTGGACAAGTGAGCATCAGAAATCTCTTGAAACCTTGATTGACATGTTGATAAAGCCACCAATTCTTGCCTATCCAGACTTCAATTTACCATTCTCGCTGCACACCGATGCATCTGAAAGGGGCCTTGGGGCTATACTCTACCAGAGTCAGGATGGAAAGTTAAGAGTCATTGCGTATGGCTCCCGGACACTGTCCCAGGCCGAAAGAAATTACTGCCTACATAGTGGTAAACTTGAGTTTCTTGCACTTAAATGGGCAGTGTGTGAAAAATTCAGAGACTACCTGTTCTATGCTCCACATTTTACCATTTACACAGACAACAATCCCCTGACCTACATAATGAGCACTGCAAAGCTGAATGGGGTTGGTCATCGCTGGGTGGGAGAATTGTCCGACTACCACTTTGATGTGAAATATAGGCCTGGTAAAATAAATATTGATGCTGACACACTGTCGCGTATCCCCCTTGACATCGAAAAGTATACCACTGAGTGCACTGAGCAATTGTCATCTGAAGTGGTGCGAGCAGTCTGGGATGGAGCTCGCGCAGCCAAAAAGAAAGATGTGGCTTGGGTTGCAGCACTCAGTATGTCGTCTATGGAAACTGACCCAACATCCCAAGGTTCATTGTTGCCAAGAATAAATAAAGATGAACTCTCCAAAGCTCAACGGGAGGATCCAGTGATAGCCAAGGTATTGAAGATGAAGGAGGAAATCAAGGTGCCAGATGAAAGTCTAAAGAAAACCGTGACTGGAGCGGCCAAGAAACTTTTGTATGAATGGAACAAACTAATTATAGAGGATGGATGTCTCTATAGGCAAACAGCTCAAAACAAACAACTTGTTCTCCCAACCCAGTATAAGCAACTTTCTTTGGAGCACTTACATGACAACATGGGACATCTGGGCACAGAACGGGTTCTTCATCTGATGAGACAAAGATTCTACTGGCCATATATGAAGAAGGAAGTAGAGGAGTATATCACAAAGAAGTGTCCCTGTATTAAGCAAAAGAAACCAACGACCCATGTCCGAGCACCCATGGGGAGTATAACATCCAGCTCACCTCTAGAACTTGTTTGCATCGACTACCTGCACTTAGAGCCAAGCCGGGGTGGGTATGAGTATATATTAGTGGTCGTAGATCACTTTACTAGGTTTGCGCAAGCTTATCCTACTAAAAACAAGTCTGGCCGTACAGCAGCTGAGCGTCTTTTCAATGATTATATCCCTCGGTTTGGTTACCCTGGAAAGTTACACCATGACCAGGGCAGGGAATTTGAAAATGAGCTTTTCAGGAACCTTCGGGAACTTGCTGGAGTACGCCATTCGAGGACCTCTCCGTATCACCCTCAAAGTAACCCAGCTGAGAGATTCAACCGGACTCTCCTCCAAATGCTCCGGACCTTGGCTGATAAGGAAAAGATACGTTGGAAAGATCACCTTCCCCAGATCGTCCATGCATATAATTGTACACGTCACGAGTCAACTGGGTATTCCCCATTCTATTTACTGTTTGGACGCCACCCTCGCCTTCCTGTTGACTTGATATTTGGGCTCGTTGAAGAGGATGAGGGATTATCTCATAAGGGATTTGCTGATCATTGGGCTGGAAAGATGGCTGAAGCATATCAAATAGCAAATGAAAACAGTAGGCAATCAAGTGCGCGGGGCAAAGCTCAATATGACTTGAAGGTCAAAGGTGTTATTCTGAAGCCTGGGGACAGAGTTCTTGTTAGAAATTTGAGAGAGCGAGGAGGCCCAGGGAAACTAAGATCATACTGGGAGAAGATCATCTATGTGGTGAAAGAGCAAGTAGCAGACAATCCGGTTTATGTGGTGAGTCCTGAGAATGGGAACAAAAGTGGAACTAGAACCCTGCACCGAAACCTATTACTGTTGGTGAATGACCTGCCTGTGGAGACACCATCACACCCACTGAAACACGGGAACCAGAAACAAAGCAGACAAGGTAAAAGGGAGAAGACAAGAGAACCTACCTACCACAGTGACATCACCGATTCAGATGAGGAAAGCTCTGAAAGATACTGGTTGAGAATTCCTGAGAGTTGGACAGAGCATAAGAGACAGCATACTTACCGGCAAGGTTCAAAACTGAACCATGAGAACTCTCTTGTCGAAATGACGTCACCATCACCTGAGAGAACCGTGCGAGAAAGAGATCAAGTCCAAGTCCCACAGGAACAGAGACACAGTTGATCGAGACTCAATCACCAGAAGAATTGATCCTGAATTCAACATTTCCACCTGAAGTCAGTGGAGATAGTGATAGTGAATGTGCCCTGCCTGATGAAGCAGAAAGTCTGACATCAGAAAGCTGTATCGAACCAAGACGGTCAGGGAGAGGGAGTAAGCCAAGACAAGTGTTTACGTACGAAACACTGGGTCAACCATCGCTACAACCACAGACTATGCTCCACAGTGTAGCAGCATATACCTTTCCTCACTTACCTGTATTGGCTACACCATATTATATGCCACCACTCTCATACTACCCGTTTCACGACTCATACAATATGGTACCATGCATTCCCACAGGGGCAGCATATTAAGTTAAGAAAGTGGTGTTCTGGACATAGTAATCTTGCGCCTGAGTGTATATATATTTTTTTGTAGCTGGTGCCCATTTTATTTTGTCGGGGAGGATGTGACACATACGAGGTATGTGCACAATTATATAAAGTAAGTAATTGTCATGTATAGTGGTGACATTGAAAGGTATGTGTTTATGTTTTCTATGTGGTATATGGTGCCTATAACAAGTCACTATGAGAATGCAGCTCTCTGCAGCAGCAGCAGGGGACTGTTATTATGACGCACAGGATCTTATGTTCAGGAAGGATTGGGGGAAGATTATAGGTGTGGCACTGGTGATGTGTTCCTGCTTACCCTCATAACCACGAGGATACTGTGGAACAAGCAGCCAATCTGTGTGTCTCCTGATTCTTTCCTGTTTTTACAGGTAAGCCTAAAGCAGGAAGTAACTCCCAAACACTTAAAATAAAGAATCCATGTTATATACAGCTGTATTAACTGTGCAGAGAGTCAGATGGGAGACAATAAGAGATATCCTTAATGTAAACACTAGGAGGGTGAAGGCTCCAGTTACTCTGCAATAATAGTAAAAGCAGTATTTCCTGATGCAGAGTCAGTTATGTACATTTAAATGTACTCAATATACAGAAATCTTAGATGCATTATTATTTGTTATTAGAAAGGAATTGTTCTAGGTCTTGGCAGATATGACATCCCCTTATGTGCAGAAGGAAAAGGAATAGCTGTAGCACGCTGCACACTGTATATAATAGGATGTATAGTCTGTGAGACGGATTCACAACTTTCCACAGGGAAAGTTAGATATTTTGCGAAGATGACATGCTAATAGGTCATTTGGAATGAAAATGTTATTGTTTTAAAAGCATTTGGAAAATATGCATTTAATAAAGAGTTAACCACGAGGATACTGTGGAACAAGCAGCCAATCTGTGTGTCTCCTGATTCTTTCCTGTTTTTACAGGTATTTACATCTGTCTGCTGGCCCTCTGAACGGGGTCTGCAACAAGAGCAACCTCCTCCCGCTGAACAGCCAGAGCCATGAACACAGGAACCAAAGCAGCGACCAGCGTGCAGCAAAAAAAGAACAGTCCCTCCAAATCACAACGTGCAGTCTCTTCAAATCACCAGCACGTGTAACAGGTACTCACACACCTGTGCATATATATATATATGACCTCCTTCATTAGCATAATGCCTTGACCAATGACCCTGCATACTTTAATTGATCGTCCCAGGCCAGCAGTCATGCCCCCCTTCCAGAATGTTCCAGGGGTTGCTTTATGCAGCACATACAGATACAAGGTGTTGCTGTAATTGCCATACACAGGCATTATGCAGCACATACAGATACAAGGTGTTACTGTAATTGCCATACACAGGCATTATGCAGCACATACAGATACAAGGTGTTGCTGTAATTGCCACACACAGGCATTATGCAGCACATACAGATATTGCATTGCTAATAATCTCATTCTGATCACTACAAACCCCCATAAGCAGGAGATCTCACCATTTTATTATCTGTCTGCGGCACATTTACTGACACAAAGGCCATTTCTGCCTGTATGCTGATAATGCGTGTGACATTGTGTGAGATAAGGGGACGCCATCTAGAGTTTAGAACCTTTATTTATTTTATTTATAAAGGATTTTACCAGGAAGGAAACATTGAGATTTCTCTCATTTTCAAGTATGTCCTGGGTTCAAAAACATTGTTACAGAATACAAAGTAGTAAAATGCAAGATATTAACACAAAACAAATATACAGATAAACAGAATATAAATATGTAGGAAATAAAGTCATTATGTTACATGTTTACAGGTGCATTCCTTATTGAGGTATGTTAATAGGGAGCTCTTAAGGGACTTTAGACTGGGGGAAGATTTGATGGCGTCTGGGAGGTTATTCCATAATTGTGGTGCTCTGTAGGAAAATGAGGATCGAGCCACTTTCTTTTTGTATTGTGGTATTGCAAGTAAGGTGCTGGTCCTGGATTGGTGGTTATAGGATGAGGGAACTGCTGGTACAATCAGCCTATTCAGGTAGGGTGGTAGCTTCCCAAAAAAGCTCTTAAACACCAGGTTGGAAAGGTGAAGGGTGCGTCTAGATTCCAGCGACAGCCAGTTTAGTTCTTTGAACATGTCACAATGGTGGGTCATGTAGTTACATTGTAGCACAAAGCGACAGAATGAGTTATACAATGTAGTAAGTTTCTGAAGGTGTGTTTGCGGGGCCACTGCATACACTACATCTCCGTATTCAATAGCCTGCATAAGCATTTGTTGTACAATCTGCTTTCTTACCGTAGGGCTCAGGCAGGATTTGTTTCTGTACAGGGCACCTAGTTTGGGGTAGAGTTTAGATGAGAGTTTTTCGATGTGGGGCCAAAAGATAGATTTGGGTCTAACCACATACCTAGATATTTGAGAGAAGTGACTGTGGTCAGCGTGCCATTTGATTTTGTCCTGACACATAGATGGGGTGTTTGTAATTTGTATAGTTTAGGGGCTGTTCCAAAGAGCATCGTTACAGTTTTGTCAGCAGTTAGAAAAAGTTTGTTATCTTTCATCCACTTTTCTACCTCTGTGAATTGTTCTTGCAGCATGGCCTCCAGCTGTGGGAGATCTGGTTTGCTGGTATAGATTACGGTGTCGTCTGCGTACATGTGTACAGTTGAGGCTTTGCATACATTGGGCAGATCATTTATGAATATTGTAAATAGCAGGGGGCCGAGTATCGAGCCTTGGGGTACACCGCACGTGACTGGGAGGGGGAGGGAAGTGCGGTCAGAAATGGACACATATTGCGACCGATCAGATACATATGATTGAAACCAGGTTAACGTGCGATCACCAATACCAGAGTTTTTATGTTTTTGTAACAGGATGCCATGGTCTACTGTGTCAAAGGCCTTGGCAAAATCAAGGAAGATGCTCCAGTTAGGTTTCCTGGTTCCATGCCAGCCTGGATATCATTGGAAACTTTTAAAAGGGCAGTTGTGGTTGAATGATTTGGACGGAAGCTGGATTGATCTGGGGTTAAATAGTTCAAATACTGATAGTAATCGCGTAATTGAGTGTAAACACATTTTTCCGGAATTTTTGACATTACAGGAAGCAATGATATTGGACGGTAGTTGGATACCAAAGTATTGTCTCCACTTTTATGGATAGGTACCACTCTCGCAGTCTTCCAGAGTTTGGGTATATATCCAGTCGCCAGTGATTCATTGATTAGGGTTGCGACAGGTTTTGCAATTGCTGGCGTGCTGATTTTCAGCAGCATTGCTGGGATTTGGTCAGGTCCTGACTGGTGTTTCATTTTTTGGTTACAGAGAACTTTAGTAATGGCACTGGCAGGCACCGGTCTAAAACTGAATTTCCCTTTGATACAGGGTTTTTGCACAGTTGGAAGGATCTGACTTGTGTGCTGCCTTTCTGAATGTGTTTCAATTGCTAGCTTAGCAATCAGGGTGTTGGCGCATCCAACAAAATAGTTATTAAAGGCATTTGCTACCTCTAGGGGGTGTTTCAGGGTTTGGTTGTTAACTTTGACAGCAGCTGGTTGGGAGTAGACAGGGGGGCGATTGTATGTTATTTATGATTTTCCAAAAAATTTCTTGGGTTTGATATGTTATTGTTTCGATTTTCGATTTTCATTGAAGTATTGGGCTTTGGCCATTTTGTTTGCTTTGTGCATGCATTCTGCCATTTTCGGTATTCACAGTGAACGTTCATGGATCCAGTACTCTTGAGATTTCACCAGAGTGAATCTCTAAGCTGGTACATGTGTGTGAGGTCAGTTGTAACCCAGGGGAGATGTGCCCCTTTGACTCGCACTTTACGCAGCGGGGCATGGGCATTCCAGACTTGCAGGAGCTCTGACTGAAAGTATTCAATTGCACAGTCCAGGTCTGGGATTAGGTTTAGCCTATACCATGTGAGCCGTTCGAGATCATTTAGGAAGGATTCAAGATTAAATTTCTTGAAGGACCTGGTGATTATTACCTTTGGCGGAGATTTTGTGACCTTTATTTTGCACACACAGTACACTAGACAGTGATCACTGAAGCTATTAGCAAGAACGCCTGCCTCCTGTATTCTATCAGGACATAAGGAGAGAATCCAGTCCAGCAAGGTATGGTTAAGGCTTTTCATATTAATGCGAGTGAGGGAGGAGATTAATTGTGTTAACTGGAAAGCCTTAAACTGGGAGCAGTGTTTATTGTTTTTAGGATTCAGCCAGTCAACATTAAAATCGCCGAGGACCAGCAGTTCACTTTTTTGGTTTTGAGCTACCAAATTACTAAGGATTTGGGTTATGTCAGAAAGGGAGTGCACTGGGGAGCTCGGTGGGCGATAGAATCCAGCAACAATATTTGGTTTACTGAAAGGGATCTCAATAATACCAGAAAGGAAATCAAAAGTGGCTGGGGAGCTAGAGTTTTGCAGAGGGGTGAACTTTGTGGACTCGTCAACATAAATAACAATTCCGCCTTGTCTCTTTGCTCTGTCCTTTCTATAACCTGAATACCCTTGTATTGATATGGCAGAGTCTGTTACTTCAGGGGTTAGCCATGATTCTGTCAGCACAATGACTTTAGGTTTGTAATGGAAGAACCAAGCTTTAAGCTCGTTCAGTTTAGGGAGTAAACTGCGGAGGTTACAGTGCACAAAGGAGAGGCCTTTTTTAGTGGGGAGACTAAATGTGGTGTCATCTGTTGGACCAGGGTTGGATTCAACATCATTTGCCAGGGCAAGCAGCAGAATTAAATAGGAATTTGGACACAGTTTTCTTTTTGGAGAATTGTGATTGGAGAGTCTTAAAACTCTGTGACGGGGTGGGAGGGCTGCATTTTAACACTCTCCCCCAGCACTCAGCTGATAAGTTAAAAGAGCTGAGTAGGCTATGGTGTATTTGGGTTTCTTTTTCTGCTTGGTGTCATTTGTAGGGTGTATAGGGAGGGAGGGTATATTTGGAGAGAAGGGTGGTAGAAGAAAGAAGCAGCAAGAGAGGGAAAAACATTTCTAGAAAACGGTGGAGGGAGAAGAGGAAGGGAAAAAAAACAACCAGAAGACAGGCAGGGTACCGATAAGGTGAGCAGAAGATGGAAGGGAGTCTGGTAGGTGAAGTTCTAGAGTGGTGTAGGTTGCTAGCTGGAAATATCACATGACCAAATTAGTTAGGTATAAATTAAATGAGAACCATGGGGTGGGTGGGATCTAAGTCTAGCTGGGATCTAAAAGCACACAGTTATAGCCTTTCATCCCAGAGATATTTCTCTAAAGCATAAACCAGTACACAAAATATTAAAAATGAGCAAATGTACATTATTTTAATGTTTTTAATGATCGTAGAATACCAATCTGTGCGAAATCTTAATTTTACCCTGTACTTAATTATTAGCTCTGCATCACTTGGTTCAAATAAATGTAATTTATTCTTTCCAGCAAAAATTGCTTGGTACTGATGGGGTTAATATAAAATGCCCCCAGTAGGTTGTTATGTCAACTAAAGTGCGTGGGAATACCCTCGCCTCTGGCCCCGCCTCCAGCGACATTAGTTACAATGTAAATGTACCTATCTGACCATGTGAAAGGACGTGAGGAATGTGAGCGACTGAATGCCACAATGAAGGAAAGGAATGAAGGCGTTTTATAAGCTTAAATGCACATCGAGCACTAAAGGTTAATTTGACAGCTACCAGTCCTGTAACCTAGAAACAGCCGCTCCCCCCCCCCCCGTCTGATATAGAAATTTGGTCTGCAGCCAGTAATCAACTTGGAGAGCAACAATAGTAAAAATGACATCCCCAAGGGAAAAACGGCTGCGCCTGCAATAAATGCGCATAGGCTGTAATTTTCCCATTGTCATTGCAGTCCTTTACCTAACCAAAAAAAAGCAATCCAGAAAGCCCTCGCTGGTGATACCCCCCACCCCAACAGAGGAAAAATATAAATAGATTTAATAGAAAAACAGAAAAAAATGTAGGTCTCAGCTCCCTGATGCCTTTTATTCAAAGCCCTTTTAAAGAACAGATCATAAAGTGCAATGGAAACTGTCTCCCAGTGTGATGTGTTTGTGTCTGGGTGACAGGCAGCGCTTTGTGACTTCATTTTTGATTCATTGGTCTCTTATTATAGTTGTATGAAAGGTTTAACAGCACAAATGTGCATTGTTACACACATGCCTTATTATACACGTTATATGAGCACATTATTATACACATGTTATACGAATACATTGTTATACACGTTATACACACATTATACACACACATTATACACCTGTTATACGAATACATTGTTATACACATGTTATACACACATTAGTATACACATATTATACAAATACATTATTATACACCTTATACACACACATTAGTATACACATGTTATACGAACACATTATACACGGTATACAAACACATTATTATACACATGTTATACGAATACATTATTATACACGTTATACACACACATTATTATACACATGTTATACGAATACATTGTTATACACGTGTAGCGCTGTTTAAGGATTGTGTTTGCTGCATTTACTTGTGGCCACCAGAGGGAGATAAGGGCAATATGGACTATGCTGGACACAAATGGAACTACAATTTCCATCGCGCTTTGCGGTGGAGACAGGAAGTGGGTGGGAGAGAGAGGAAGGACATCCGCAGCCTCGTTCGGAAGAGAGGCAGAGTGAGCCGAGCGGCGAACGGTGGAAGACGCACGTGAGACTGCCAAGGATCGTGACCAAGCCAGAGAGCAGGCGCTGCCTTGCGGGTGCTGGAGATCGGGACAGTGATTTTGCAGAGACCTACCTACGCACCGCCGAGAGGTTTGCACAGAAATTTAGTTCCGGTTGGACCCCGAGTAAGGAGACCGCGATGATCCATTGGGATTGCAGGTGGTAGGCCATAGTTTCGCATTGTGGAGATTGGACAAGCAAGAGAACTGATCCGGTGGCACAGAGTCCCAGTGGTAAAGCGGAGAGACATCCTTGATCGGGCAGCGGGACAGATTGTCTAACGGATGGGTGAGAGGCCTTCCAGGCCGCAAATTTCAAGTATAACAAAGCACGCTGCATTATTGTCCAAATCTACAGGGCCCCAACGTGACTAGTCGAAGATTTGCTCATTTCATTCACTGGCCAGTTGAATACAGTACCCGGGTACCCGAGATCATACACACACACACCTTTTTGGGACATTACTTTCACGGGACTTACATTCCAGTACCGAAGGGGTTAAACTTTTCTTTTGCCACTGCGTGTTTTCCCCGCATTACGAAATCCTGTCATTCATATACCGTATCTACATTATATATGCCGCTTTATTGGGATCAGTAAAGTATATAATCTATATAATCCACAACAGTGCTGGTGTATATTTATTCCCTAGTGCGGTGAGACTAACCCGAGGTTAATTCAGCGGCTCCTCCGGGGGTGAGCGCTACACAAGTTATACACACACATTATTATACACATGTTATACACACACATTATACACATGTTATACGAATACATTATTATACACGTTATACACACACATTAAATATACAAATGTTATACAAACACATTATTATACACGTTATACGAATACATTGTTATACACATGTTATACACACACATTAGTATACACATGTTATACGAACACATTATACACATTTTATACGAACACATTCTTATACAGTACTCGTTATACACACACATTAGTATACACATGTTATACGAACACATTATACAAACGTTATACGAACACATTATTATACACATGTTATACAAACACATTATTATACACATGTTATACGAATACATTGTTATACACATGTTATACACACACATTAGTATACACATGTTATACGAACACATTATACACATGTTATACGAACACATTATTATACAGTACCCGTTATACACACACATTAGTATACACATGTTATACGAACACATTATACAAACGTTATATGAACACATTATTATACACGTTTCTTGAACACAGTATTATTATGCAAAATAAAGTATGCATGTATAATGTGTATAATAATGTGCATGTAACATGTATATAATAAAGTGTGTGTGTGTGAGTGCAACATGTATGATGAGTGTGTATAATAACGTGCATGTAACATGTATATAATAATGTGTGTGTGTAATGTGCATATAACAATCTGTGTGTAACGTGTATTATAATGCATGTGTATAATATGTATAATAATGTGCATGTAAAATGTATATAATAATGCGTGTGTATCATGTGATCGGTGCTACATTTTAGCGACTCGCGCTAGATTTTTCATGTAGCGTTGACGTTTTAGTTCACACCAGCTGATAGCGCCCCGTGACTGCCAAAAATAGATAAATCATAACTTTTATTAATCTACTTAAAAAGTGAACCAAATCACAGAAACCGGACAAATCCATAAACACACAAAACAAATAAGATATAAAGTGTAGGACAAGAGGAGCTCTGTATAAGTATGTGGCACATAGGATCCATGTAGAGGTCCTCAGAGGCTGTCCCTATCGCGGACAGATTGGCATACAGCTCCTGCTAAGGGGTCTACACGAGCAAACGTCCGTTCTATGAGGAGAGAAATCTTTTAGGTCTAGGAGAGGACCTAACCTAAGAGACAGATTGTGTCATAGTCATTTGAGCCCAGTAAATTCATCCAGGAAGGGGACCTGAGACTTAACCCCTAAAGGACGGGAGTAATTTTACAACTTCTGCGCTGTTTCGAAGTAGACGTTTGCGGAGCTCATTTTGACCGTTTTTAAACGCAGTTTTAAGCCACGTATTATTATACCACCCAGACAAATTATATATCGTTCTTTCTGGCAGACTCGGAAGATTAATAATATATCATTATTATATGTATATGTCATGCCCTGCCAGAATTCTATAACAAAAAATGTAATTTTTTTTTAAAAAAATGTGAATTTTCAATAAAATTTCAATCATCCACAGTGTGTAAAGTGTTTTGTTTTTTTAAATTTATTATCCGAGCCTTTGCGGTCATATGCTATGGGGTAGATTTGTTAAAAAAATTAGAACGGGGAACCCATTTTTTTTTTTGGGGAGAAATTGCGTGATTTTAGCTAAACCCCCCCCCCAAAAAATCATTAGTGAAGCATCATTGTTCACATTATAATTGAAATGTGAGCAATAGTGCTGCATTAAAAAAAAAACTTTTTTATTAATTATTTTTTTTATTATTTTTACATTTGTTTTACTTTTATTTTACTTTGTAACATGGTCATGTTTGATAGCACTGGAAAGGCCATGCACTGGCCTTTCCAGCAATATCAGACATGACCCCCTAGCTGCCACCGATCAGGAGATAATGGGATTCAAAGAGCCCCCCTATCTCCTCTATGGGATTTCCCTAGGAAATCCCTTTGCAGCTAGGGGGTTCCCCGGTTAATTGACATCATCGCGCATGGCGCGATGAGTCAGTTGACGCTGGGGGGACCCAGAGGTGGGGGCTGCCATCCAAGATGGCGGCCCCCACCGGAAAAAAGGCCACGGTCTTGCTAGGGGGTTAACCCCTTACTAAGGGGTTAACCCCTACATCGCTGGAAAGGTCAGGCTGTGACCCTTCCAGCGATGCTGGCCACAGCCGCCTGGTCCCCGGCGATGGGGAGATAGAGGGATCCAAAGGATCCCCCCTCCCCTTCCGGGGGGGGACGCCTGAAACTGACGTCATCGCGCCACCGGCGCAATGACGTCAGTGCGCCGGAGGAGGGATTCACGCTGATCTGACTCCGCGGGAGACAGAGCAGCGTGGGAGCGACCGGAGGAGGTGAGTATTGCCGGAGGGGGGCTGTAAACGCCGAGGACGTACAATTACGTCCTGCGGCGTTAAAGCCCGCCTAATGCAGGACGTAATTGTACGTCCTGCGGCGTTAAGGGGTTAAACCAGGCACAACATAAATATAGAAACTGTGTTGCCTGTAGATGTATACAACAACAACCACCATCCATTCTGCTCCAGGATCGAACGAATGAATTCAAAGTTCCAGATAGTTTCACATGAAACTCCCAGGGCTTGATACATTCAGCCACACGTCCCTCAGGACAATAAATATGTGAGCAAAACTATCAGAACATCCAAACTCAGAATTATGGTGCACGTAAAATCCGTTTGATACGTGAGGGGAACCTCTCTCTCCCGTCACCTCAGGATTTTCCATGATACCTGCTAGGGATGAGCCGAACACCCCCGTGTTCGGTTCGCATTCGAACTCGAACAATTTCAAAAGTTCGAGTTCGAATGCGAACACGAACCGAACTCAGTGCAAGTCAATGGGACTCAAAAGTTCGATTTTTAGAGTGCCCTGCAAGAGGGCATATATGCAAGATATTTGCCATAAAAGGTGTATGGGGGTCCGGGTAGTGCCCTGGGGGACAGGAAACAAGGACAAAAAGTAAAAAAAAAAAACGTTTTTAAAGGAACAGTGAGTTTTCCATGAAATATGGGTTAAAAATAAAAACGAAAAATTCCTTCAAATATCGTGCCTAGGAGGTCCCCATAACCTGCCCGTGAAGTGGCGGATTTGTAGGATGTATAGAAACATTCAAAAACAAAGAAATGACGTTTCAAATGACGGTAAACGGTTTTCCTTTAATTTATTCATAAACAACTGCTTGGGGCGGCAGCCTGTATGAAAAGAGGAGACATTTTAGGATACGCAGAACAAGTTTAGTGATTTTTTGGCTAAATTATGGTGAAACTTATGCAGACTTTGGATGAAAGTAACAATAGGTGCTTTAAAATTGGGCCTTTAGTGTCGGCAACAGTGCCGTCACACCGTAACCCCTTTGTGGTATTGTGGAAGAGTGCAGTGGTGGAGGCTTTGTGAATGCAGAAGAGATCCCCGATCTATTCCGTTACGTCAGCATCAGGGGATTGATAGCTGCTGATCCAGGACTGATTCATTTTTATAAATGTCAGTTGGTCTACAGAGTCGGTGGACAGACGCACTCTTTTGTCTATGACAAAATCTCCAGCGGCACTGAACGTCCTTTCAGAAAGCACGCGGGATGAAGGGCAACCTAGTAGCTGCATAGCATATTGGCTAAGTTCTGGCCAGTGATCCAATCTCAACACCCAGTAAGCCAGTGGATCATCTGCTGGAAAGGTATCCAGGTCTGCCCTTGCCCCTAGGTAGTCCAGCACCATATGGTGAAGACGCTGGCAATGGGTGCCTACATTTGACGTCCCTGGGCGTCGTGGACCAAAAACATTGGAAAAGGCATCAGTCAAGCGGCCCCTTTCACCGCTCTTCCTCTGATCAACCGCAGCCTCAGAAGCACCTGTGTCATCACTTGGTAACCTACCAGTGCCTGGAAAGGTGTTACACAAGTGTCGCTTTAGAGCGTCCTCAAGTTTTTTCATCCTGTCCTCACTCTGTGCGTGCAGGATGAGCTTTGCAACTTTACCCTTGTATCGTGGATCAAGAAGGCTTGCCAACCAGTAACGATCCCTCTCCTTAATAGCACGAATCCTGGGGTCCTTTACCAGACTTTGCAGGATAACGGAGCCCATGCAGCGTAGGTTGGAGGTGGCATTAGCTTCCGAGTCTTCCTGGTCAATGAGGAGGATGACCCCATCGTGCACTTCCTCCTCCCAGCCACGTACTAGTCCTTGTGTTTTTGGGCACACAAAACTCTCCCTTGAGGAATCCCCACCTTCAATACCCCCACTACTTAAATATTCCTCCTCCTCCTCCTGTCTGATCTGAGGAGGACCCGCTGGAATGCTGTCTGCGGAAAGACTGAGGCCTTGAGAGCTAGGGAAGGCCTCCTCTTCCTCCCGCTGCTCTGCCTCTAGAGCCACATCTATAATTCCCCGCAGAGTGTGCTCCAGCAGAAACACTAAAGGAATTGTGTCACTGATGCATGCACTGTCCCTGCTCACCATCCTCGTTGCCTCCTCAAATGGTGACAGTACAGTGCATGCATCCTTGATCATCAGCCACTGTGGGGGGGGAACCAAGTTGACCTGAACCTGTCCTTGTGCCATACTCACACAGGTACTCATTGATGGCCCTCTGCTGCTTGTGCAGACGCTGCAGCATTGCTAATGACGAGTTCCACCTGGTGGGCATAACACGGATCAGATGGTTTGTGGGAAGATGGAATTCTCTTTGAATTTCTGCCAGGCGAACACTTGCTGGGAATGACCATCTGAAGTGGCTGCAGACTTTGCTGGCCTGGCTGAGAAGCTCTCAGGAAACGCTGTACCACCAGATTTAGGACATGTGCTAGGCATGGTACATGCCTCAACTTACCCTGGCGTAGGGTGGAGAGAAGGTTGCTGCCATTATCACAGACGACCATTCCCAGCTGGTGCTGGCGTGGTGTTAACAATCTCTGCACCTGCCCCTGCAGAGCTAACAGAATTTCTGGCCCGGTGTGGCTCCTGTCCCCTAAACAAACCAGCTCAAGCACAGTATGGCATCTTTTTGCTTGAGCCATTGCGTAGCCCCTGTCACTTAAACTCGGTTTAACTGCCACTTCGCCAGAGACAGAGAAGGAGGAGGAGGAAGAGGGAGAGGTGGTGGTAGAGCAGACAGACCTCATACAAGCAGCTTTTTGGAGGCATGGTGGATGAACAAGCTCCAGCACAAAGCCCCGTCTTGGATCCCTCCCAGCTGCAATCAGAGTTACCCAGTGTGCCGTGAAGGAAATGTAACGCCCCTTTCCATGCTTGCTGGACCACGTGTCTAAAGTCACATGCACCTTGCTGCTGACTGCCTTTCCCAATGACTCCATAACATTTGTCTTCCATGTGCTGGTATAGTGCTGGAATGGCCTTCCATGAAAAGAAATGGCATTTTGGAACCTGCCAATGTGGTACAGCACATTCAGCAAATTAATGGAAGGAAGCAGAGTCCACCAGCTGGAAAGGCAGCAGCTGCAATGCGAGTAATTTTGCTAAGCTGGCATTTAGACGCTGTGCTTGGGGATGGTTGGGACTATATTTTTTCTTACGCTGCAGCAGCTGGGGCAACATAATCTGACTGCGTAAATCTTCAACTGATGGGATGCTGTCACATTGTGAGGAAGGACCTGGTACATCCATTACTGTAGCATCATCCCTGTCAGTGGAGGTTGGAGTCAATGACATGGCAGGACATATAGTGGGGGCAGAGACAGGTGAGGAGGACTTACGCAAAGTTTTGCGCCAACGGGATGCGTGGCAGGTGGTCATATGTTGCCTCAAGCACGTGATATCCAAGCGTCCGGGGTCTTTCTCACGCTTGAGCCTCATCTGACATAGATTACAAATAGCAACGGTGCGGTCTGCTGCACAATTCTTAAAGAACTTACAGACAACAGAGTTCCTGGATGTGTGCTTTGAGACAACAGCGCTCTGCACCTGAGCAGCTCTGACATCTGATGCCTTGGTCTGGCTAGTGCTACGGTTGGTCATAGAGGACATTGTGCCTCGTGTTTGTTGTGCCTCCTCCTCCTCCTCCTCACTTGACTCCTCTGTTCAAATCAGGCACCCAGGTGGAGTCAGTGACCTCATCATCGTTGTCATCATCCCCTATCTCCTCATCACTGGAGCCAACTTGCAGTATGCTGCAGCTGCTGGGGCAACATGAGTGCCAGTTATTTGTGTGTCATCACTGGCACCCCCTTCCTCTAGGTTGATTATACTCCCTTCCTCAACCTCAGAGATTGAATCAGAGCACTGTAGTTGCTGCACATCCTCAAGCAGCATGTCACTGTCATTGTAGTCAAACAATTCAGCTGACTCCACCGTGTGTGATAGTGAGGCTACGGCAGGAGTAGCTGTGGACATGGAGGCTGCATTAGATGTTTTGGCAGCTGAGGTGGACTGTAAAGCACTACAAGCCTGGCTGGTAGAGGACTCGGAGGATGAGGATGGCCTGGTTAGCCAATCAACCAAATCCTCTGTATGTTGCTGCTGCTTAAGACGGCCAGCACCAGTTAGAAAGGACAAGCGTGCCCCTGCAGAGGATGCACCACGTCCACGACGACCAGAGGCACAGCCTCCCAACAGAGGCTGCTTGCCCTCTTATCTGTGTCTGGGAGCGTCGGCCTGTCTTTTTTGGTCTTTCTGACATGGTGAGTGATATATAGATGAAAGATATACAGAACTCTGATTCAACTCTGGTATATAGATTGGAGATATGCAGAACTCTGATTCAACTCTGGTATAAAGATTAAAGATTTCCAGAACTCTGGTATAACTCAGTGAGACACCCTAATAGCTGGCAGCCAGTGACCAGACACAGTTTACAATTACCAGAAACCTCCTATAAATCAGTGAGACCCCCTGATAGGACCCCCTGATAGATTACAATTCTCAGAAATCTGCTAGAAGTATGTGGGACCCCCTGATAGCTGACAGTGAGAAGACACAGATTACAATTCCCAGAGACCCCCTGATGGGTGGCAGTGAGAACACACAGATTGCAACAATTCCCAGATATGTTGTAGAAATGAGACCCCCACAATTGCTGGTGGCAGTGAGAACACAAAGATTAGAACAATTCCCAGATATTTTGTAGAAATGACTGTCCCCCAAAATAGTTGGTGGCAGTGAGAACACAAAGATTAGAACAATACCCAGATATTTTGCATAAATGACTGACCCCCCCCCCCCAATAGCTGCTGGCAGACTGGCAGTGAGAAGACACACTAACACAACAATCTCCTCTTAGAAAACACGTGCTGAATGCTGTGTGAAGCCTTATATAGTGTGCTGCGGGACTTAGCTCTGTGAGCCCATGATTGGGCAAAATTTGCCCATAGTCTTGCACCTGTCTTGCACCTAAACTGTGGTCAGGTGCAGGCTGTAGCCAATTACAAGCTTCAGGCCAGTGGAAAAGTGCATTGTGGTCCAGTCCATTGTGGTGCATTGTGGGCGAACATTGTGCTGCAAACACGCGGAAATGTTTGAAGTTCGCAAACATACGAACTGGCGATGTTCGAATCGAACTCCGAACACATCGAACCAAACAGCTCATCCCTAATACCTGCCCCACCGGCTCAAGATTCATGGGATTAGAGAAAGTGATCCTAGGTGACAGAGGTGGTGACCTGGATAAGCGTCTCAAACAACATGAAGCGTTTTGAATTTTTAAACTTAAGACCCGGAGCCCTAAGGGTCTTAATGTAGGTTTCACTTTTTCATTGTTTCTATGGGGGTTATTCAGAGAGCACCGAAATGTCACCGACATTTCGGTGTTTTCTCGTTCCCCGCACTCTGGGGAATCAAAGTTTCCCACCCTTTGGTGTATTCAGCATTCACCGCAGGCTCCCCGGAGTGCAGGAAACACCCGCCGCAAGCCCGCCGAACACCCGCCAGATCCCCACCGAAAACCCGCAGGAACTGCTACAAAAAACACACCGAACACATCAGAAAAAGCCGACAAGCTGCCGAATACAGTGCAGACCAGCCGCCGGAAAAATCCGACAAGCTGACGAACAGGATAAAAAAAAAGCAGTACGCTTCAAAGTGTCAAGATTGAAACGCCATTCGCAAAAAAACTACTGAACGAAAATGTCTGGAATTTACATATTTATTTACACTTTAAAAAAAACGGAGAAACAATTTGCCGAAAAAATCCCGAAAAATGCATAAAAGATCCTAAAAAAAAAATCAATAAGTAAAGAGACTTTTTTCTGCAGATTAAAATAATAAACAGTTTATTAGATATTATGTAAAAGCAGGAAAATTTTTAACATTGAAGCCTATGGGATTCGTGTGAATAAACCTGCCGAATGACAACACTGAACAGCAAGGCATTTCTCAGACATTTCTCTGCTGTTCGGTGTCTCTGAATAGATGAACCATTGCTTCTCTATGGGGGATTTCACTGCCCTCGAACAGGAACCGTACTTACTGGCTGTTCACCAAAATTTGGTGAACTGCCTGCACTCTCAATAGCCGAATGGCCACGAAATGTCACCGTACGGGGAAATTGACTGTTCGGTGATATTTTGGGGCCAGATCGGCTCTCTCTGAATAACCCCTTTGTAGATCAGACTCTCACCCAGTAACTTTGAAATCATGATTACGTTGGCCAGAGCAACCTAGCTCCACCCTCCCCCAACACTGCCCCGCCCTCTACAGGAGGCGCAAAGGACCAGAACTAGTGCTCAGCAAACCCAAACATGTTTAATAGAAATAAGTAAAAGGTATTACTGTTATACACACTATACGTGTTATACACATACACCTATGTACCCACATACTTGTGTAGCGCTGTGTTAAAATCTTGCTGTGGCAGTACCTATTTTTGGCCACAAGATGGAGACTATCGCGATCAGAGACACTGGACATTGGGACTACAATGCCCGGCATGCTTTGCAAGTAGACAGGAAGTGGGTGGGGACTGGACACTTACATCCTCTGCCTCGTGGAGAACGCGCCAGAGCGCGCCAGGGAACGAGAGAGAGCAGACGCAGTGCCATACTTTGTGAGAGGGCCTAGGGCAGAGAGCAAGTGAGACCTGTCAGTTCTGTTACCGGGTCATTCAGCCGCAAGAGAAGGAGCCCTCCAAGTTCCAGAGTTGCTGCAGATGGAACCAACCGAAGACCTCGAGTAAGGAGTCACCGCAAGTTGATCGGGTACAGAGAGCAGGCGGTGAGCTGAGGAAAAGTCGTGGACAAGCTACGGGAAGTCAGACAACGGATCCGGCCGCTAGTATCCCCAGTCAAAATCCAGCGGAGAGACGTCCTGGGTCAGCGGAGCCTAAAGCAACCGGCGGATGGGTGAGAGGCCTCCAAGGCCGTTTAGAATACAAAGAGCACGCTGCTGTTTTTCTCTTTAAAGTCCACAGGGCCCCAACTTGACTAGTCGAAGACATTTCTTAAGTAAATTCACTGGCCAGTTGAACAGTACCCGGGTACCTTACACACATACACACCTTTTACATTCCGGGACTTAACCTGTGCAGGACTCATTTTGTTACGAATCGGAACGGGGGTTAAAGATACGTTCCGAAATATATTTTTCTCTTTCCGCTGCGCGTTTACCGTGATACGAAGAGATTGTATATTCTGGGGTTCCGCTACGTGTCCCTTTTTCTAAATATTCGTGCAATTGCATTTCTTTTATGTTCGGTTACGAATATTTTATTTTCCGAAATACGACGCCTCGTGTTTCGGTTTTTTTCCTCTACTCGTTTTACCGCAATACGAAAGTACTGTAATAATATCTGTGAATACCGTATCTCAACATCTGCCTATTATTTTAGTAAACTATTTAATGATAAAAACCCACAACTGTGTAGGAGTATATTTATTCCCTAGTGCGGGGAGACTGACCCGTGGTTCATTTTCAGCGGCTCCTCCGGGAGTGAGCGCTACACTTGCTTAAACGCTCATGCACCCAAAAACACGTTTTATCGAATTATACATATGTATATACACACCCACATGCTTACATACAAATATATACAGACAGATGTATATATATTAAGTCATTTCTTAATGCTTTCACCCCGGGACCTCTCGCTTTAGAACAATATGGACAAACACATCATGCATTTTCCCTGAATCAACAAAAAGAAAAAACTACTTGTATAGAGAGTTAAAAAAGCAAAGGCTATATTTATAGAAACATAGAAAAATGTCGGCAGATAAGAACCTTTCGGCCCATCTAGTCTGCCCAATTACATGGATACTTTACCTGGATTTATCTTTTGTTTAGGATAGCCTTATGCCTATCCCATGCCTGCTTAAATTCAATTACTGTTTTGGCCTCTATAGGCCTATAATCCTGTATTACTACAGTATGAACTCCAAATGGATTGTGACACGGCCCGGGGCCACGCCGCGAGGAATATCCCATAGATTCATCATCCTAGAACACAGCCCCATACATTGTAAGTGAACCTCCTGGACCCGCCGGCAGCCTCCGCTCTCCCATCACCCTGGGACTATTTCAGAGAGCACAAGTAAACACGGCTAAGACTTTAATCCAGAGGCGCAGGGCTAAAAAAAATACCACGCAGAGTCTTTAAATGTCTTTTATTGGGAAATCAGCGAGTGACGGATGAAATAAAGCACCCGCAGAAACAAACTGTGTGCGTCAGAGGCCACGGTCAGCATCCCCGCCTGGTCTTAATACGGTGTTAAACCACCTATATGTCCCGAGGGTCAAGTGCACCGGAGAAGATCTTATTAAAATAAGGCTTTATTGGCTCCTCTGAAGAATAATGGCTTAAAGTGACCCTACCTCACCCAAGGTAAACTGGGTTAAATGGACAGGTAATTAATAACTATAGATAAAAGCTGCTCGTGCCTGGCGGGCAATGAAGTGGTGACACGCTAACCAATCCGTTAGCATGGCAATGTCAGCACCGAGAGCCAATAACAGGGCTCTGTTTGATCTTCCTCTCTGTGCAATGCCCATGGAGGAGGAGCTGGAAAAAGTGATCCCAAAAAAGTTATACAAACTTTACTGCAGTATTACAGCAGTCGAGTAGAGGGCAGAATACAGGGAGAGCTGTGGGGTCAATCACTGCTGTACTGGGATAAGATTCAGGGGTTTATAATGAGTGTAAATCCCTGTACAGTACAGATACAAGGTGTTGCTGTAATTGCCATACACAGGCAACCGAACGTGCGATGACTTTTCGATTCTCTTTGAATAACCCTGTTTATAAATAAATAAATAGTGAATTCACTGACTTTTCAGCAAAATGGAATCACCGAAGTGCGCCGAAATGGGCCTAAATGCAATGCGCCGAAATTACGTTCAGTTTCGGCGCTTTGTGAATAGATCCTTTACTATTCCATTTTTGATCCCAAGACCTATAAACAGTTACTACCCTGCTGGAAATCTGTACAGAGAAATACCCATGGGCGTCCGCAGCATGGGACAAGGGGGGGCACTTGCCCCCCTGGATCACCAGGCTTAAATTATGATCATTTATTCACTGCAATGCTGCAGTTCCTGGGCTCTCACTTTGCACGCTGGGAGAGGCAGGGCTGAGGAGCAGCTGCTCCTATGGGCCACAGGCTGGGATGCTGGACACAGGAAAAAAAGGTAATAATTGTCAAATAAATACATTTTTATTACGCATGATGCCAGTGTCTTTATTTATGAGAGTCCCCTGGTCTGAGGTCTAGATTATCTGTCTGGGGAAGAGGGACACAAAATGATTAATAGTAATCTGGTGGGGGCCTATTTTAAGCTCACAGAGTTTACATGAGGTACTGACCAGGGCGATATTGGCAGTATACAGGCACTCTAGGCAGGGTCTTGCCTGGGCAGTGGGGAGAGGGGACCCTGCTCCAGAGTTTACAATCTGAGAGGAGAGGGGACCCTGCTCCAGAGTTTACAATCTGAGAGGAGAGGGGACCCTGCTCCAGAGCTTACAATCAATGTATATATGTGTGAGTGTGTGTAGGAACGTGTGTGTGTGTGTGTGTGTGTATATAAAATTTGGAGTGGGGGCCTGGTGTGTGTGCCAGTATCTGTGTGTGTTTTGGGGGGGGGGTCATGGTTTGTGTATACAGAGCTGGCCTTCTAAAAACACTTCCTTTAGTGCCTTGATCCTGGATGTGTGACTAGTGCGGTGCATTGAATAGCGTTAACAAACTAGAAAATGCAGCGCTCAGATCAGACACTTGCATCATGTTTCGCAGCCTCTGTATTACTACGCTTTATTTTATGACTGTCCCCTTCGTGACATTGTCAAAAGGGCAGAATATGGATGCCATTAAAATTTTGCCCCCCCCGGAAAAATTTCTACGGACGCCCATGGAAATACCCTGTATAAGTGAAAGGATGTGCGTGTGACATAAAGCGCCTCATCAATCAGGCTGACAACGGTTTATTGGGTTAAAAAAAAACCCCAAGAGGGAAAATGGAGAAGGAAGAAAAAAGTTGCCAACAAAAGCAGCAATGCAGGAAAGAATGAGCTTCGAGCCAGAAACAAACCTGATCCTGACACATTGTTGCGCTGCAGAGGCAGCATTTTATCATGCGTGCACCCCCTGCAATTCCACTGCTTCGATTCACTGAGAAGCGGAACAATGGACGGCATTGAGACTCGGCTGCCGTCAATTCTTTCCCGTTTCCCAGACTTTGCTGCTTCTGGGAAAATGCAGCCACAAACGGCGACATTTCCAAGAGGTCAATATGATGCAGCCGCACTCGGTAGCAGGGACGGCGTCGCGTTGCGTGCAAATTCTGCTTTAATAACGGGGATATTTTTAATCAGGACTAAATCCCTCTGCAGCCTGACTGCGTAATACACCGATTTATCAAACCTTACACATCTTCTCTTTCCCTTGTATGTGATTAGTACATTGAAGCTATTTATAGCGCCAGCATATTCCGCAGCGCCTCACGCTGGGTTTTGCAAGACAAATAGGAATTATGGAGAAAATAACAAAACGTGCATGACGCAGACAGAAACAGGGATGAGGAAGCATCCACGCCAGGTTGGCCATGTTTTCCTGGACACAAGTCCCCAGTTTCCCTCCGTGATCAGTCCGCCGACCTGCAGGATCTCATGTAAGAGGTGAGATCCTGCAGGTCATGTGACCTGCAGTCGAAGCCTCAATGGAGTCCTGGACTCCATGGAGGGGATGCTCACGGCGGCGCTTAGTGCTGCCTCGAGCATCCTGAGGCTTAGCGCCGTGTTACAGGGCAGGCTGCCGGATTAGCGCCTGCCCCGTAATATTACGCTAAAACGGGGGCGCGAAGGAGAAACCTGCAGGCGCGCATTATCCACCTAAGGCTAGGGTCAGACGAAAGCATTTTTCCCCGCGAACGTGAAAAAGTGCGTCCGAACACATTGACGTATTTTTTCACGGAATGCGCAAAAACAGTCAGACGACGCGCATTTTCGGGCGTGATTTTGTACGGATCGTCAATAAAACTCTTTTTGCGTCTGGACGTTATGTAGGCTGGACATTAGCAGCGTCTGACATCTCCTAATCACGCACACACGCCGCTATGCCGCAGCTGCGCACTCAGTACGTCAGTACTAGCGGTTCAGCGTTCTCAAAAAAATGCGTTCAAATTCCACTTGCGTTGCACGGCCGGACTTTTGTGCGGCCGTACATCGTATATTGGCCGTCATTGCCCGTCATCTGCTGCTAGTGCGGCCGTAATTATGTGCGCCAGAACGCACGTTAAAAGTGCGCTGGTCTGACCCCAGCCTTAGCGTCTGCGTTTTAGCATGAGCTTTGTAATATGGCCCAATGTGTCCAGGAAAACATGGCCGA
Organism: Leptobrachium leishanense; assembly: GCA_009667805.1. Taxonomy (NCBI): domain Eukaryota; kingdom Metazoa; phylum Chordata; class Amphibia; order Anura; family Megophryidae; genus Leptobrachium; species Leptobrachium leishanense. Next base: position 21,451,612 of record CM019068.1, read on the forward strand.
CATGGCGACCCAATTGGCATTCCATAACCAATCATCTCATTACCTCCTCTAGATTTTTTTTCATACATATATTGTTTGAGATTTTAATCCCTGTCAATGTAAAAAAAAAAAATGCCACGAAAATGTTGTTTATAAACTTACAGGAAGCCAATACGCCCTTATTTATAAACAAGTTTGTAAAAACACGTAAACACTAAAGCCTTGTTTTACCAACCGTAACAAGAAGCCTCTCCCGTTTCCTGATACCTAGAAGTTAGTTTTATTTATTTATGTGTCTTTTTTTTCTGCCAAATAGGTTTTTCACAAAGATTTTTGTAACATTTTGGACTTTTTTTGTATTAGGCTGGGGTCAGACGAGCGTAGTGTTCACGTCCGTGATTGCGCCTAAAAGTACGTCCGTGATAGCATGAAAGAAACTCCATTGGAGCCTGACACATGAAGTACGTCCGCACTGAACTGCGGACGCACAACGGCCGCGGCAAACGGACGCAGGTTAGGCAAGAACGTAATACTGCTAGAAGGGACGTGCGGAGTGCGCCACGTCCTCAACATCCCCATAGCTTTGTGTGTGAGTGATGGAGCGAGGTCAGACGGACTGCATTTATACGTCCAGCATTTTTGACGGACAGAATGTTTTTTCATTGTAATTTATTTTCCCCTCCTACATCCGTCAAAAAATAACTTCAGTGAAAAAACGGACTGTGTGACCACTACTGCGTCATCCGTACTGACGATGTCCGTACTGCACGGACGTACAGCCCGTAGAAATCACGCTCGTCTGACCCCAGCCTTAAAGTCTCTACCAATCCAAATCCCATGGTTTAAAAAACCCTAATAAAAATAACCATAAAAAAAAAAAAATGTTTCTATACAAACCCTTGGGAAATGGTCTATAAAATGTTTGTCACTGGAAACATCTTGGGCTCTATTACATTCTCTGCGCAAAAATGTGCGCGTGCGCAAAAACGCATTAACGCGAGGGGCAAAACCCTTTGCGCTGAACGTCGTATTACGACGTTCGCGCATACGATGCACGTTAACGTCTAACGCGAGCGACCCTGCGCGAACCCAGCGCGAATGCAAGTTCGTGCGTGCATCCCATACTTAACATTGTGAGAGCAAATGCGTTTGTGCGCTGGTATGCGGATGGTATTACAATCGATGCGCAAATTTTTACGAACAACATTTGCGCGCATAATTTTAACGTCTTTGAAAAGCTGGTGGTAACGGCAAATCTGAACGTTCTGGCCGAAACCAAATACACCAGCACGAAAAAAAAATACAGCAAAGTATAGTTACACATTCTACACATACCCAAACAATAAAATAGAGAGGTTGTGCGTGTTTTTATTATTGATGCAGCATATATACGCAGATTGATTTTGACAGGCGCAAAAACTGAACGGGAGACAATTGTGATTCTTAATTCAGATTGCCCACCGATTTCTGCACGCAACGTTAACCGCGCAACATTAAACCGCACGGCGTTTTTGCGCGTCTTTTTTACGCGCAATATTTTTTTACGGATGAAGTATATGCACTCGGATCGTAATACCAGCGTTAATTTACGCGCGTTAACGTTTAATGCTGCGCGCAAAAAAATTGCGCTGCCCGTACGCATTTGCGCCGAAAATGTAATAGAGCCCTTTATTTTTTATGTTTGCGTGTTTGACGAGGGAATTTCTCATAGGGTGCCAGATCCTCCGTGTTTTCCTGGACACATAATTTATTCATGCTGATGGACAGTGCATGAAAAATGCCACCCTGCAGCATGTGTATTCCATACACTGCAGGTGAGAAATAAAAAAAAGGAATCACAGGTGATCCGACTTGATTTCCTTCCTGCTGCAAATGAATTATACATGTTGCAGGGCAGCACTTTTCCCTGTGCTCCCCTCTGCGTGAAATAGTGATATGTGTCCAGGGAAACATGGCCGACCTGGCAACCCTAACGACTACGGTTGCCAGGTCGGCCATGTTTTCCTGGACACTTATAATTTATTCATGCTGACGGGCAGTGCATGAAAAATGCCACCCTGCAGCATGTATAATCCATACGCTGCAGATAAGAAATGAAAAAGGAATCCCAGTAGACCTGCCCTGTTTAGGTAACAGATTTCCCTCCTGCAGCATATGAATTATACATCTTGCAGGGCAGAATAATTCCCTGAATTATTGAAATAATAATATATGTTTGGGAAAACATGGCCGATCTGGCAACTCGAAGTACAACGGAACATCAATAGGCAATCCCTCTGATGATAATAAAATTATATATATATCCCCTAAGGCCAGGGTCAGACGAACGCATTTTTCACGTCTACCGTCAAAAAGTGCGTTGATGTGTCCGAACGCATCTTTTCACGGAAGACGCGATAGCTGTCATACGATGCGCAATTTCGGCAGTGATTTTTTTAACGGATCCAAACGTGATGTTGGCCGGACATGTGCAGCGTCTGACGTCTCCTAATCACGCACACACGCCGCTATGCGGACGCAGCGCACTCTGTACGTCAGTACTAGCGGTTCTACGTTCTCGAAAAAATGCGTTTGTTGCCCCCTTGCGTTGCGCGGCCAAACTTTCGTACGGCCGTACTTCGTATATTGGCCATCACTGGATGTGATTTGCTGCTACTGCGGCCGTGATAAAGTGCGGATGCACGCACGTTCGCTCTGCGTTTGTCTGACCCCAGCCTTAGCAGCTCATGATAGCTTCTAAAATATCAGAAGAGCCTCCGTGCACAAAATCCTCAATGAATTGACAAAGAAAAAAGCAGGATGCACTGGAGGACTTGGATAAAAGTAAACAACAAAAAATTGTATTAAATGATCATATTAAAAATTCATGTAAAACATGCCAGACGTTTCGGCTCACTCAGAGCCTTTCTCAACGCTCTGAGTGAGCCGAAACATCGGGCGTGTTTTACAGGAATTTTTAATATGATCATTTGATACAATTTTTTGTTGTTTACTTTTATCCAAGTCCTCCAGTGCATCCTGCTTTTGTCTATGTGTGTATATATACATATATATGTATGTAACATAGTGACTATATTTCCTACATATTTACAGTCAGGTCCAGAAATATTGGGACATGGACACAATTCTAACATCTTTGGCTCTATACACCACCACAATGGAGTTGGAATGAAACAAACACAATGTGCTTTAACTGCAGACTGTCAGCTTTAATTTGAGGGTATGTACATCCAACTCAGGTGAACGGTGTAGGACTTACAGCAGTTTGCAGATGTGCCTCCCACTTGTTAAGGGACCAAAAGTAATGGGACAGAATAATAATCATAAATCAAACTTTCCCTGCTTAATACTTGGTTGCAAATCCTTTGCAGTCAATCACAGCCTGAAGTCTGGAACGCATAGACATCACCAGACGCTGGGTTTCATCCCTGGTGATGCTCTGCCAGGGCTCTACTGCAACTGTCTTCAGTTCCTGCTTGTTCTTGGGGCATTTTCCCTTCAGTTTTGTCTTCAGCAAGTGAAATGCATGCTCAATGGGATTCAGGTCAGGTGATTGACTTGGCCATTGCATAACATTCCACTTCTGTCCCTTCGAAAACACTTTGGTTGCTTTTACAGTATGCTTTGGGTCATTGTCCATCTGCACTGTGAAGCGCCGTCCAATGAGTTCTGCAGCATTTGGCTGAATGTGAGCAGATAATATTGCCCGAAACACTTCAGAATTCATCCTGCTGCTTTTGTCAGCAGTCACATCATCAATAAATACAAGAGAACCTGTTCCATTGGCAGCCATACATGTCCACGCCATGACACTACCACCACCATGCTTCACTGAGGAGGTGGTATGCTTAGGATCATGGGCAGTAGGGATGAGCTGTGCGGTTCGATCAGTTCGGAGTTCGATTCGAACATCGCCTCTTCGCATGTTCGCGAACTATGAACATTTCCACGTGTTCGCAGCATGTTCACCCACAATGGACCACAATGCACTTTTCCACTGGCCTGAAGCTTGTAATTGGCTACAGCCTTGCACCTGACCACAGGTCAGGTGCAAGACTATGCCAATCATGGCTCAGAGTCCTGATTGGGCAAATTTTGCCCAATCATAGGCTCACAGAGCTAAGTCCCGCAGCACATTATAAAAGGCTTCACACAGCCCCAGCACGTGTTTTTTGAGAGGAGATTGTTAGTGTGTGTTCTCACTGCCAGTCTGCCAGCTATTGGGAGGGGTTTCATTTATGCAAAATATCTGGGAATTGTTCTAATCTTTGTGTTCGCACTGCCACCAACTATTTTGGGGGTCAGTCATTTATACAAAATATCTGGGAATTGTTCTAATCTTTGTGTTCTCACTGCCACCCATCAGGGGGTCTCGCTGGGTTATAGGAGGTTTCTGGGAATTGTAATCTGTGTCTTCTCACTGCCAGCTATCAGGGGGTCCCACATACTTCTATCAGATTTCTGCGAATTGTAATCTGTGTCTTGTCACTGTTGCCAGCTATCAGGGGGTCTCACTGAGTTATACCAGAGTTCTGGAAATCTTTAATCTTTATTAGGGATGAGCTGAACACTCCCCGAGTTCGGTTCGAGCCCGAACCCGAACCCCCATGCAAGTCAATGGGGCTGAAAATTCGGTTTTTTAGAGTGCCCTCCAAGAGGGCATATATGCTACATATTTGCCATAAAAGGTGTATGGGGGTCCAGGTAGTGCCCTGGGGGACAGGAAACAAGGGCAAAAAGTTTTAAAAGAAACATTTTTAAAGGGACAGTGAGCTTTCCATGAAATAAGGGTTAAAAATAAAAATGAAAAATTCCTTCAAATATCATGCCTAGGAGGTCCCCATAACCTGCCCGTGAAGTGGCGGATTTCTAGGATGTATAGAAACACTTAAAAACAAATAAATGACGTTTCATATGACAGTAAATGCTTTTCCTTTAATCTATCCATAAACAACTGCTTGGGGCGGCAGCCTGTATGAAAGGAGGAGGAGGGAGGAAGGAGGGAGGAAGGGAGGAAGGAAGGAGGGAGGAAGGAGGGAGGAAGGAAGGGAGGAGCTTTCTGGAGGCGTGGTGGATGAACAAGCTCCAGCACAGAGCCCCATCTTGGATCCCTCCCAGCTGCAATCAGAGTTACCCAGTGTGCCATGAAGGAAATGTAACGACCCTGTCCATGCTTGCTGGACCACGTGTCTAAAGTGACATGCACCATGAAGCTGACTGCCTTTCCCAATGACTGGATAACATTGTCCTCCACGTGCTGGTAAATGCTGGAATGGCCTTGCGTGAAAAGTAATGGTGTTTTGGAACCTGCCACTGTGGTACAGCGCATTCAGCAAATTCACGGAAGGGAGCAGAGTCCACCAGCTGGAAAGGCAGCAGCTGCAATGCGAGTAATTTTGCTAAGCTGGCATTTAGACGCTGTGCTTGGGACTATATTTTTTCTTTCGCTGCAGCAGCTGCGGCAACGTAATCTGACTGCGTAAATCTTCAGCTACTGGGATGATGTCACATTGTGAGGAAGGACCTGCTGGTACATCCATTACTGTAGCATCATCCCTGTCGGTGGAGGTTGTAGGCAATTGCATGGCAGGACATACAGTGTGGGTAGAGACAGATGAGGAGGAGGAGGACCTACGCAAAGTTTTGCCCCAACAGGATGTGTGGCACTTGTTCATATGTCGCCTCAAGCACGTGGTACCCAAGTGTCCGGTGTTTATCCCACGCTTCAGCCTCCTCTGACATAGATTACAAATAGCAACGGTGGGTTCTGCTGCACAGTTCTTAAAGAACTCCCAGACAGCAGAGTTCATGCATGTGTTCTTTGAGACAACAGCGCTCTGCACCGGAGCAGCTCTGACATGTGATGCCTTGGACTGGCTAGTGCTACAGTTGGTCACAGAGGATGTTGTGCCTCGTGTTTGCTGTGCCTCCTCCTCCCCCTCTTCCTCACTTAATTCCTCTGTTCGATCAGGCACCCAGGTGGAGTCAGTGACCTCATCATCATCAATGTCATCTTCACCCCCTATCTCCTCGTCACTGGAGCCAACTTGGCAGTATGCTGCAGCTGCTGGGGCAACATGAGTGCCAGTTATTTGTGTGTCATCACTGGCACCCCCTTCCTCTAGGTTGATTATACTCCCTTGCTCAACCTCAGAGATTGAATCAGAGCACTGTACTTGCTGCGCATCAGGGGTCAAGTCCTGGGAAAAAAAGTGAGGGAACTCACCCAAGAATTCCACTACGGGGGGGGGGTATATATTATATACACACACTCTTATACGCTCCTTTCTCATACACAAAAAAAGACAATGTGTATATGCGCCACGTCACACTAGCAATAGGTCAGTGTGACGTTGCTTGTGCATTTTTTGTGCAAGAGTAAAGCATTTCTAGTTTTGCCATACCGTCAGGAGTGAGATTTGGATTGCCAGGACATGTTTTCTTGGGAGTCATAATTTATGGATGGGCAGTGCATGAAAAGTGCAACCCTGCAGTCTGTGGAATTAATATGCTGCAGGTAAGAAATCTGCAGTATCCCAGGTGAACTGCCTTAATTAGGTAACTGATTTCCCTAGCCATGTTGCAAATAAATGATACATGTTGCAGGGCAGCACCTTCCCTGCTTATGAATTAGTAGTATGTGCCCAAGAAAACATGGACGACCTAGTAACCCTAGGTGAGATATGAATACAGAGGGTTAAATAAGGTGGGGATTTCTACCCCAAGTTCCATCCAGCCTTACTTTGTTTTTTGTTGGATGTATATATTGCAGACATTATTTAAAAGCCCTCTTGCATGCACCCCACCCCCATTGCTCCTGGTATTTTCTGGCTGGAGTTTGGTTGCACAATACATGTTTGGAGACCCAGATAGGAGATACACCTGCATATATACATGGATAAAATGTATCCTGAATTTTGGCCAATACTCTGATTACAGTGGGACAGTTTAGTGGAGAACAACCACCCCCGCCCTCCGGTGTGTAGTGGCCTATTTTGTCCAGAGAAAGACAGAGCAGGAGAAAAGAAGGAGAGACAGAGCAGGAAAAAAAAGAGACAGAGCAGGAGAAAAAAGAGACAGAGCAGGAGAAAAGAAGGAGAGACAGAGCAGGAAAAAAAAGAGACAGAGCAGGAGAAAAAAGAGACAGAGCAGGAGAAAAGAAGAGACAGAGCAGGAAAAAAAAGAGACAGAGCAGGAGAAAAAAGAGACAGAGCAGGAGAAAAGGAGAGACAGAGCAGGAAAAAAAAGAGACAGAGCAGGAGAAAAAAAGAGACAGAGCAGGAAAAAAAAGAGACAGAGCAGGAGAAAAAAGAGACAGAGCAGGAGAAAAGAAGGAGAGACAGAGCAGGAAAAAAAAGAGACAGAGCAGGAGAAAAAAGAGACAGAGCAGGAGAAAAAAAGGAGACAGAGCAGGAGAAAAAAAGGAGAGACAGAGCAGGAGAAATGGAGAGAGACCTAGAGGGTGAGCTGGAAACAGAAAGAAAGTCAGGGCTGCAGACGGAGCATTTTTAAATCTAGATTAGCTTTTTGTTTTGTTCTGCTTGCCTTGCTCACTGTTGCTCCGAGTGCAGCACGTGGAGGAGTTCCAGGATCCTTTGCTGCGTCCTCTGTTAATGACGTTCCGGCATCAGCGTGAGACGTAATCGCTGACCCGGAACTGATGGCAGAGGGACAGGGCCCAGACCTCTGGGACGGCTTTCTGACCGGGGATGTTGGAAGCAATGCACAATTCACTGCGTTTTTCGAAGTGCTGGGTTCCTGCTGCCTGCGTACTGCCCCTTAATGCAATGTGGACCCGGCCTCAGGGAATGTGTTTATATGCAGCAGGGGCTGCCAGGCAGCATATGCAGCAGCCAGCGCGAAAACCCCCTTGTGCGTGCCTGCAGCTGCCCGCGGCTCAAACTTACACTGCCGCCCAGTAGGCAAGCTAGGCGGCCCGAGGTCTGCCTGGCATTACCATTAACATCATGCCAGAGCCAGCGCGCTGCCTGGAGGGTGGTGGAGGAGACACAGTCCCAGAGAGGCTGCACAGTGAGGTGGCTGCAGGGTAGCGTGACACCGCCGGGACTGGGATGTATCTCCTCCCGCCCGGGATGATGAGCCTGACGCTGCGTTGGCCAACATGGAGGATAAACCGGCAATGGGGCAGGAGCAGAGACAGTACCTCTCCAGACTCCAGCTGTTATTTTCTCACTAATGATCCTCCTGGCTCAGGTCGCGCTAGGTGTGAATGTAGTGGAAATAGGCTGGAAGATGGCCGCCATTGTAAGCCAGGTGACCATCTTGTTCAGAATATTGGTTCACTTGAAAATAATTAGGTAGTTTTTAGTTGAAACTAGAATCAGGCATACATAGAAATTTAGGAATGTGCTGAGATTAGCAGAAAAGCAATTAAAGCGCTGAGAAAGATCTCTGCTGTTCCCGGCACAGAAGAAAGATACATCAAGGTCGTTGGGGCCCGCAGAAATACAAAGGAGTATAGAGATCAGACCAGGTGCCATTTGTAACAAATAATTGAAGGCGCTAGGGAACCAGGCACAGCCCGGAACAGTAAGAGTAACTAATCATGATTTATTGTTACTAACACAAAGTTTGCCAATTTATGGCCAATTAATGAAATGTCTTTTGTATTAGACTAAGGGAGGTACTAACCCACGTGGGGTGGGATAGAGTCACCGGGAGGTGGACTAATTGGTGGGATGTACCTAATTATGTATTTGAGGTATAAAACCTCAGGACACTGTATAATCGAGGCTCAGTCTTTGCGATTCAATCCTGTCTGAGCATTCTGTGACGTCACAATAAAAGTTTGCCTTTCCTGAAGAGACTCGTGTTCAGACAATCCTTGCTCGTGTCCGGTCCGGCCTCGTCCCGAGTGAACCAAGTGGATTCCGGTTACATGGCCTCACACACAGAGCGCACGTGCCGGCAGCTGGGCACGTTACTAACACCAGCCAATCACATGCAGAGCTGTAGAATCGTGTGTATTGACCGGGAGCAGCCACGATCACACTCCTCCAGGGTCAAGCGGAATTGCCCGGCAGTGACAAAGGGCGTTCCTGCAGCGTTCCCGCTGCGGGAAAAGTGCGGAAACGCGGTTCCTCTGCTTTCCCGCAGGACTCGAGCACTGCTGCGCATCCTCAAGCAGCATGTCACTCTCATTGTAGTCAAACAATTCAGCTGACTCCTCCGTGTGTGATAGCAAGGCTACGGCAGGAGTAGCTGTGGACATGGAGGCTGCATTAGATGCTTTGGCAGCTGAGGTGGACTGTAAAGCACTAGAAGCCTGGCTGGCAGAGGACTCGGAGGATGAGGATGGCCTGGTTAGCCAACCCACCAAGTCCTCTGTATATTGCTGCTGCTGCTTAAGACGGCCAGCACCAGTTAGAAAGGACAAGTGTGCCCCTGCAGAGGATGCACCACGTCCACCACGACCAGAGACACAGCCTCCCGACACAGGGGCTGCTTGCTCTCTTATCTGTGGCTGGGACCGTCTGCCTGTCCTTTTTGTTCTTTCAGACATGGTGAGTGATATATAGATTAATATATACAGAACTCTGATTCAACTCTGGTATAAAGATTTAAATAACTCTGATATAACTCAGTGAGACCCACTGATAGCTGGCAGCCAGTGACAAGAGCCAGATCACCTCAATTCACAAATGTTTTAAAGAAATTAGTGAACCCCAAAATACAGCGTGGTACTGTATGTATGACGAGACACAGATCACCTTAATTCCCAAGTGTTTTAAAGAAATTAGTGAGCCCCAAAATACAGCGTGGTACTGTATGTGTGACGAGACACAGATCACCTTAATTCCCAAGTGTTTTAAAGAAATTAGTGAGCCCCAAAAAAAATTGCTAGCTGTGTGACGAGACACAGAAGATCACCTTAATTCCCAAGTGTTTTAAAGAAATTAGTGAGCCCCAAAATACAGCGTGGTACTGTTTGTATGACGAGACACAGATCACCTTAATTCCTAAGTGTTTTAAAGAAATTAGTGAGCCCCAAAAATAATTGCTGGCTGTGTGACGAGACCTAGAAGATCACCTCAATTCACAAATGTTTTAAAGAAAGTTGTAAACCCCAAAAATAATTGCTGGCACAGTGACAAGACACACATCACCTAAATTCTCTGATATTTGGTAAAAATGACACCCAAAAAGACTTGCTGGCACAGTGTGACAAGACCCAGAAAATCACCTCAATTCACAAATCTAAACTATAAAACAATAAGGGCTGGCGTGTCCGTCGCCAAAACCCTACTGCGCATGCGCGCGCAACCTGCGGGGGTTGGCTGCGCGCGCATCCAACGGCCGCGGCACGCGCACAGCCGGCGTGCGAGAGGGACAAAACAAATCCGATCCATTGGAGAGGCGCACAGCACAGTGCCTCTCCAATGGATCGGATTTGTTTTCTGCATCTCCTCCTTGCCGGCCTCCATCTCCTCCGTGCCCGGCCTGCATCGCCTCCGCGCCCGGCCTCCATCTCCTCCGCGCCCGACCACCATCTCCTCCGCGCTTGGCCACCATCTCCTCCGCGCCCGGCCACCATCTCCTCCGTGCCCGGCCACCATCTCCTCCGTGCCCGGCCTGCCATATTACCAGTCTGCCATGCACATTACCAGTCTGCCACGCATATTACCAGTCTGCCATGCACATTACCAGTCTGCCGTGCATATTACCAGTCTGCCATGCACATTGCCAGTCTGCCATGCACATTACCAGTCTGCCACGCATATTACCAGTCTGCCATGCACAATGCCAGTCTGCCATGCACATTACCAGTCTGCCATGCATATTACCAGTCTGTCATGCACATTGCCAGTCTGTCATGCACATTGCCAGTCTGCCATGCATATTACCAGTCTGCCATGCACAATGCCAGTCTTCCATGCACATTACCAGTCTGCCATGCATATTACCAGTCTGCCATGCACATTGCCAGTCTGCCATGCACAATGCCAGTCTGCCATGCACATTACCAGTCTACCATGCATATTACCAGTCTGACATGCACATTACCAGCCTGCCATGCACATTGCCAGTCTGCCATGCACAATGCCAGTCTGCCATGCATATTACCAGTCTGCCATGCACAATGCCAGTCTGCCATGCATAGTACCAGTCTGCCATGCACATTACCAGTCTGCCATGCACATTGCCAGTCTGCCATGCACAATGCCAGTCTGCCATGCATATTACCAGTCTGCCATGCACATTACCAGTCTGCCATGCAAATTGCCAGTCTGCCATGCACAATGCCAGTCTGCCATGCATATTACCAGTCTGCCATGCACAATACCAGTCTGCCATGCATATTACCAGTTCTCAGCCATATTACCAGTCTGCCATGCACAATACCAGTTCCCAGTCATATTACCAGTCTGCCATGCATATTACCAGTTCCCAGCTATTTTACCAGTCTGCCATGCACAATACCAGTCTGCCATGCATATTACCAGTCTGCCATGCACAATACCAGTCTGCCATGCACAATACCAGTTCCCAGCCATATTACCAGTCTGCCATGCACAAAACCAGTCTGCCATGCACAATACCAGTTCGCCAGCCATATTACCTGTCTGCCATGCACAATACCAGTCTGCCATGTACAATACCAGTTCGCCAGCCATATTACCAGTCTGCCATGCACAATACCAGTCTGCCAGTCATATTACCAGTCTGCCAGCCATATTACCAGTTCGCCAGCCATATTACCAGTCTGCCATGCACAATACCAGTCTGTCATGCACAATACCAGTCTGCCATGCACAATACCAGTCTGCCAGCCACATTACCAGTTTGCCAGCCATATTACCAGTTCGCCAGCCATATTACCAGTCTGCCAGCCATAATGCCAGTCTGCCTAAATACCAGCATGCCATGCCATGCATACCACATGCCATTAAATATACGCATAATGTATACGCTACAAAAAAAATGCCCGCCCAAGCCTAACACAATCTAAGGGGCCCCATGACCTTACAATCTAAGGGGCCCCATGAGCTTACAATCTAAGGGGTCCCATGAGCTTACCATCTAAGGGGCCACATGAGCTTACAATCTAAGGGGCCCCATGAGCTTACAATCTAAGGGGCCCCACGAGCTTACAATCTGAGGGGTCCCACGAGTTTACAATCTGAGGGGTCCCACGAGTTTACAATCTGAGGGTCCGGTTCCCGTGAGCTTACAATCTAAGAGGGAAGAGGAACCTACTCTAATATATAAATTCCTTTGTAATGCGCTGTCAGCTGTGCGCGCACCCATCACAGCTGCTCAGTCGGCCCTCCTGTTGCGGATGGGATGGCGATGGACGCGTTACAAACGTATTTATATAGAGAGATACTCTTGGATAGGACATTGAAAAAAAACTATGTGGACTTGAATTCTGACCTGGCGACAACAACAATAGACTGCCCTCTGGGCAGGCTTTCCACCTAGTGTTTTAAATAAAGTTGTAAACCCCAAAAAAACTTGCTGGCACAGTGACAAGACACACATCACCTAAATTCCCTGATATTTGGTATAAATGAGACCCAAAAAGACTTGCTGGCACAGTGTGACAAGACCCAGAAAATTACCTCAATACACAAATGTTTTAAATAATGTTGTAAACCCCAAAAAAACTTGCTGGCACAGTGACAAGACACACATCACCTAAATTCCCTGATATTTGGTCGAAATGAGACCCCCCCAGACCCCCCAGTAGCGTGGCAGACCGGCAGTAACAACACACACACAACTATCTTCTTTGAAATCTCCTCTGAAATGCGTGCAGAAGCGCTGCGTTGAAACCTTATATAGTGTGCTGCGGGACTTAGCTCAGTGAGCCCATGATTGGGCAAAATTTGCCCAATCAGGACTCTGAGCGGTGATTGGCATATTGTTCAACCAGTCTTGCACCAGACCTGTGGTCAGGTGCAAGGCTGTAGCCAATTACGAGCTTCAGGCAGTGGGAAAATGCATTGTGGTCGAACATGCGGCGAACACCCGGAAATGTTCGGGGTTCGCGATCTGCTCGAACAGGCTAAGTTCGGGTTGAACCCCGAACCGTCCGAACCCGAACAGCTCATCCCTAATCTTTATACCATAGTTCTGTATATCTTTAATCTATATATCACTCACCATGTCAGAAAGACCAAAAAGGACAGGCAGACACTCCCAGGCACAGATAAGAGGGCAAGCAGCCTCTGTGTCGGGAGGCTGTGCCTCTGGTTGTCGTGGACGTGGTGCATCCTCTGCAGGGGCACGCTTGTCCTTTCTAACTGGTGCTGGCCGTCTAAGGCTAGGGACAGATGAGCGCATTTTCTGCGGCCACCGTCAAAATGTACGTCGATGCGTGCGCACGCATTTTTTCACGGAATACGCTTAAGTGGTCAGACGATGCGCAATTCTGGACGTATTTCATGACGATGGGGTGAAATCCGGCTGTTTGAACGTTATGTTGGCCGCACACTAGCAGCGTCTGACATCTCCTAATCACGCACACACGCTGCTATGCGGACGCAGCGCACTCTGTACGTCAGTACCAGCGGTTTAACGTTCTCGAAAAAATGCGTTCATTTTCCACTTGCGTTGCGCGGCCGGACTTTTGTGCGACCGTACTTCGTATATTGGCCGTCATTGCCCGGCATCTGCTGCTAGTGCGGCCGTGATTATGTGCGCCAGAACGCGCGTTCGCACTGCCTCAGTCTGACCCTAGCCTTAAGCAGCAGCAACATACAGAGGATTTGGTTGATTGGCTAACCAGGCCATCCTCATCCTCCGAGTCCTCTGCCAGCCAGGCTTGTAGTGGTTTACAGTCCACCATCTAATTCAGCCTCCATGTCCACAGCTACTCCTGCAGTAGCCTCACTATCACACACGGAGGAGTCAGCTGAATTGTTTGACTACAATGACAGTGACATGCTGCTTGAGGATGCGCAGCAACTACAGTGTTCTGATTCAATCTCTGAGGTTGAGGAAGGGAGTATAATAAACCTAGAGGAAGGGGGTGCCAGTGACACACAAATAACTGGCACTCATGTTGCCACAGCAGCTGCAGCATACTGCCAAGTTGGCTCCAGTAACGAGGAGATAGGGGGTGATGACAATGATGATGAGGTCACTGACTCCACCTGGGTGCTTGATCGAACAGAGGAGTCAAGTGAGGAGGAGGAGGCACAACAAACACGAGGCACAACGTCCTCTATGACCAAACGTAGCACTAGCCAGTCCAAGGCATCAGATGTCAGAGCTGCTCAGGTGCAGAGCGCTGTTGTCTCAAAGCACACATCCAGGAACTCTGCTGTCTGTTTAAGAAATGTGCAGCAGACCCCACCGTTGCTATTTGTAATCTGTGTCAGATGAGGCTCAAGCGTGGGAAAGACACCGGACGCTTGGGTACCATGTGCTTGAGACGACATATGACCACATGCCACACATCCGTTGGCGCAAAACTTTGCGTAGGTCCTCCTCACCTGTCTCTACCCCCACTATATTTCCTGGCATGTCATTGACTCCAACCTCCACTGACAGGGATGATGCTACAGTAATGGATGTACCAGGTCCTTCCTCACAATGTGACAGCATCCCATCAGCTGAAGAATTACGCAGTCAGATTACGTTGCCCCAGCTGCTGCAGCATAAGAAAAAAAATAGTCCCAACCATCCCCAAGCACAGCGTCTAAATGCCAGCTTAGCAAAATTACTTGCATTGCAGCTGCTGCCTTTCCAGCTGGTGGACTCTGCTTCCTTCCATGAATTTGCCGAATGTGCTGTACCACAGTGGCAGGTTCCAAAACACCATTACTTTTCACGGAAGGCCATTCCAGCACTATACCAGCACGTGGAAGACAATGTTATGGAGTCATTGGGAAAGGCAGTCAGCAGCAAGGTGTATGTGACTTTAGACACATGGTCCAGCAAGCATGGACAGGGCCATTACATTTCCTTCACGGCACACTGGGTAACTCTGATTGCAGCTGGAAGGGATCCAAGATGGGGCTCTGTGTTGGAGCTTGTTCATCCTCCATGCCTCCAGAAAGCTGCTTGTATGAGGTCTGTCTGCTCCACCACCACCTCTCCCTCTTCCTCCTCCTCCTTCTCTGTCTCTGGCGAAGTGCCAGTTAAACCGACGAGTGACAGGGGCTACGCAATGGCTCAAGCAAAAAGATGCCATACTGTGCTTGAGCTGGTTTGTTTAGGGGACAGGAGCACACCGGGCCAGAAATTCTGTCAGCTCTGCAGGGGCAGGTACAGAGATGGCTAACACCACACCAGCTTGATCTGGGAATGGTCGTCTGTGATAATGGCAGCAACCTTCTCTCCGCCCTACGCCTGGGTAAGTTGACGCATGTACCATGCCTAGCACACGTCCTAAATCTGGTGGTGCAGCGTTTCCTAACCAGGTACCCAGGGTTGGCAGAGCTTCTCAGCCAGGCCAGAAAAGTCTGCAGCCACTTCAGATGGTCATTCCCAGCAAGTGTTCGACTGGCAGAAATTCAAAGAGAATTCCACCTTCCCACAAACCGTCTGATCTGTGACATGCCCACCAGGTGGAACTCGACACTAGCAATGCTGCAGTGTCTGCACAAGCAGCAGAGGGCCATCAATGAGTACCTGTGTGAGTATGACACAAGGACAGGTTCAGGTCAACTTGTTTTTTTTTCCTCCCCGCAGTGGCTGATGATCAAGGATGCATGCACTGTACTGTCACCATTTGAGGAGGCAACGAGGATGGTGAGCAGGGACAGTGCATGCATCAGTGACACAATTCCTTTAGTGTTCCTGCTGGAGCACACTCTGCTGGCAATTATAGATGTGGCTCTAGAGGCAAAGCAGTGGGAGGAAGAAGAGGCCTTCCCTAGCTCTCAAGGCCCCAGTCTTTCCGCAGACAGCTTTCCAGCGGGTCCTCCTCAGATCAGACAGGCGGAGGATGAGGAGGAATATTTAAGTAGTGGGCGCATTGAAGGTGGGGATTCCTCAAGGGAGGGTTTTGTGTGCCCAGAAACCCAAGGACTAGTACGTGGCTGGGAGGAGGAAGTGCACAATGGGGTCATCCTCATTGACCAGGAAGACTCGGAAGCTAATGCCATCTCCAACCTACGCTGCATGGGCTCCCTTATCCTGCAGAGCCTGGTACAGGACCCCAGGATTCCTGCTATCAAGGAGAGGGATCAGTACTGGTTGGCAAGCCTTCTTGATCCACGATACAAGGGTAAAGTTGCAGAGTTCATCCTGCCCGCACAGAGGGAGCACAGGATGAAAAAACTTGAGGACGCTCTAAAGCGACACTTGTGTAACACCTTTCCAGGCACTGGTAGGTTACCAAGTGATGACACACGTGCTTCTGAGGCTGCGGATGATCAGAGGAATAGTGGTGAAGGCCGGGGCCGCTTGACTGATGCCTTTTTAAATTTTTTTAGTCCACGACGCCCAGGGACGTCAAATGTAGGCACCCATTGCCAGTGTCTTCACCGAATGGTGCAGGACTACCTAGGGGCAAGGGCAGACCTGGATACCTTTCCAGCAGATGATCCACTGGCTTACTGGGTGTTGAGATTGGATCACTGGCCAGAATTTAGCCAATATGCTATGCAGCTACTAGGTTGCCCTTCATCCAGCGTGCTTTCTGAAAGGACATTCAGTGCCGCTGGAGGTTTTGTCATAGACAAAAGAGTGCGTCTGTCCACCGACTCTGTAGACCGGCTGACATTTATAAAAATGAATCAGTCCTGGCTCAGCAGCTATCAATTCCCTGATGCTGACGTAACTGAATAGATCAGGGATCTCTTCTGCATTCACAAAACCTCCAGCACTGAACTCTTCCACAATACCACAAAAGGGTTACGGTGTGAAGGCACTTACTGCCACCAAAGGCACAATATATTTGGGTGCACTGACGCCTTTACCAGATTCATATCTTTTTAATATAGGACCGCATGGTCCACTCCTGCACTCTTTCACAATACCACAGAGGGGTTAAGGTGTGACGGCACTGTTGCCGACACTAAAGGCCCAATTTTAAAGCACCTATTGTTACTTTCATCCAAAGCCTGCATAAGTTTCACCATAATTTAGCCAAAAAATCACTAAACTTGTTCTGCGTGTCCTAAAATGTCTCCTTTTTTATTACAGACTGCTGCCCCAAGCAATTGTTTATGAATAGATTAAAGGAAAACCGTTTACCATCATTTGAAACGTCATTTGTTTGTTTTTAAATGTTTCTATACATCCTAGAAATCCGCCACTTCACGGGCAGGTTATGGGGACCTCCTAGGCACGATATTTGAAGGATTTTTTTGTTTTTATTTTTAACCCTTATTTCATGGAAACTTTTTTTTTTACTTTTTTCCTTGTTTCCTGTCCCCCAGGGCACTACCCGGACCCCCATACACCTTTTATGGCAAATATCTTGCATATATGCCCTCTTGCAGGGCACTCTAAAAACCGAACTTTTGAGTCCCATTGACTGGCATTGAGTTCGGTTCGTGTTCGAGTTCGAACTCGAACTTTTGAAATTGTTCGAGTTCGAATGCGAACTGAACATGGGGGTGTTCGGCTCATCACGAATGAGCAGTTCCTTTCCTTCTCCATACTCTTCTCTTCCCATCACTCTGGTACAAGTTGATTTTGGTCTCATCTGTCCATAGGATCTTGTTCCAGAACTGTGAAGGCTTTGTTAGGTGTTGTTTGGCAAACTCTAATCTGGCCTTCCTGTTTTTGAGGCTCACCAATGGTTTACATCTTGTGGTGAACCCTCTTTATTCACTCTGGTGAAGTCTTCTCTTGATTGTTGACTTTGACACACATACACCTACCTCCTGGAGAGTGTTCTTGATCTGGCCAACTGTTATGAAGGGTGTTTTCTTCACCAGGGAAAGAATTCTTCGGTCATCCACCACAGTTGTTTTCCGTGGTGGTTTTGGTGTTTGTTGTTTTGGTGTTTCTGAGCTCACCGGTACATTCCTTCTTTTTGAGAATTTTCCAAACAGTTGTTTTGGTCATGCCTAATGTTCTTGCTATCTTTCTGATGGGTTTGTCTTGTTTCTTCAGCCTAATGATGGCTTGCGTCACTGATAGTGACAGCTCTTTGGATCTCATCTTCAGAGTTGACAGCAACAGATTCCAAATGCAAATAGCACACTTGAAATGAACTCTGGGCCTTTTATCTGCACATTGTAATTGGGGTAATGAGGGAATATCACACACCTGACCATGGAACAGCTGTGAAGTCAATTGTCCCATTACCTTTGGTCCCTTAACAAGTGGGAGGCACATCTGCAAACTGCTGTAAATCCTACACCGTTCACCTGAGTTGGATGTACATACCCTCAAATTAAAGCTGACAGTCTGCAGTTAAAGCACATTGTGTTTGTTTCATTCCAACTCCATTGTGGTGGTGTATAGAGCCAAAGATGATATAATTGTGTCGCTGTCCCAATATTTCTGGACCTGACTGTATTTTCTGTTAATCTGTATATTTGTGTTTTGTTTTTAATCTCTTGCATTGTATTACTTTGTATTTCTGTAACGACTGTAACATTTCAATGTTCTTGAACCCAGGACATACTGAAAACAAGAGAAATCTCAATGTATCCTTACGGGTAAAATACTTTGCAAATAAATATATATTTTTTATTTTCCCTGAAACGTAAAATTTTAGGTAGACGTTACAATCTGTTTTTATGGATTGTGCAAAACCCCAGCCACAACCTGCCTTTCAATGCAGAATAAAGCAGTGCTGTATAACGAACGATTCAATAACCTGCTTAATATTTTTGCGCTCAGCTGTATAAATTATCACCTTGCCAAGTCAGCTCTCTGGCAACATCACACGTGCTTAATATTTCCCTTATGTCTGGCTTTCTGTTCAGAGCCTTAATTCTAGGAAAACACGTCTAACCTAAAAGAGTATAAACCCCCCCCCCCCCCCAAATCATTAAAATATAACACAGATAAGAGGAGGAACGACGCAATATTAAATCACAATTAATAATACGGAACAGGAACTCTGAGTTTGGAACCATGCATAACACTGTTCGGGAGGGTGTGGTACGCGGCCAGGTTTTGTAATTAAATCCAGATTTCATTGTCTGGAATTAAAATTTCTAGGTGTTAAACTATTATCTTGGAATCAGGTCGTTTCGTTGTGACAAATCATACAAAGCATTGGTTCTGGTTTATTGCAGGCGGTGGGTAGTTCACATAGATAGGGTTGCCAGATCGGCCTTGTTGTCCTGACACGTTACTATTTATTGCAGAGGGAAAAGTATTGCCCTGAAACAATTATAATTCATATGCTGCAGGAAGGAAATCAAGGCAGGTTACCTGGGACCCACACACACACACCCCTAACATGGGGAACTTTCTTATAGATTTTTAAATCTTTTGAAAAGAATTGCTGAACAATGTGTTTTCTACATTTTTAGTTACATATTAGAGCGGCTCATGGAAACTGCTGTATAAATGGGATTGACTCCTGGTAGGTGGAAAATATATAGGACCCTATTCCATATTCCATGGCAGCCGTAAAAAGGGAGAAGATAAGTAAAAAAAAACCTGCACCTGCGGATTGTACTTACTATCTCCAATTTTGCATGCCGATTCCGAGGTAAGTGCTTTGTTAGGATTACTACCTCAGCCTGTTTTACAGTTATGTTTAGGGTTACTATTATTGCAGGTTTTAAAATCAGGGTTAGAGTTAGTTTTAGGGTTAGGGGTACTATTTCAGTTTTACAATTATGATTAGGGTTGGTTTTAGGGTTAGAGTTACTATTTCAGCTTGTTTTGCATTTCGGATTAAGGTTAGTTTTAGGGTTAGGGTTACAACTTCAGCTTGATTTACATATAGGGTGAGGGCTAATTTTAGGGTTAGAGTTACGATTTCAGTTTTACAATTATAATTAGGGTTGGTTTTAGGGTTACAACTTCAGCTTGTTTTACATTTCGGGTGAGGGCTAGTTTTAGGGTTACTATTTCAGCTTGTTTCGCATTTTAGGGTGAGGGCTAGTCTTAGGCTGGGGTCAGACCAGCGCACTTTTAACGTGCGTTCTGGTGCACATAATTACGGCCGCACTAGCAGCAGATGCCAGGCAATGACGGCCAATATACGATGTACGGCCGCACAAAAGTCCGGCCGTGCAACGCAAGTGGAATTTGAACGCATTTTTCTGAGAACGCTGAACCGCTAGTACTGACGTACTGAGTGCGCAGCTGCGGCATAGCGGCGTGTTTGCGTGATTAGGAGATGTCAGACGCTGCTAATGTCCAGCCTACATAACGTCCAGACGCAAAAAGAGTTTTATTGACGATCCGTACAAAATCACGCCCAAAAATGCACGTCGTCTGACCGTTTTTGCGCATTCCGTGAAAAAATACGTCAATGCGTTCGGATGCACTTTTTCACGTTCGTGGGGAAAAATGCTTTCGTCTGACCCTAGCCTTAGGGTTAGGGTTACTATTTCAGCTTGTTTTGCATTTAGGGGGAGGACTAGTTTTAGGTTAGGTTACTATTTCAGCCTGTTTAACATATAGGTGAGGGCTAGTTTTAGGGTTACTGTGACGGAACGGCCACCACTATACCGTAGCGCGGTACAAATTCTTAAAATGTTGATTTGGTGTGGTGTATTAAAGAATTCGTTAGGTTGTATTTTTATAAATTCCCCCTGTAATTCTCCCCATTGTTGACCTGTTCCCCGCCTGTCCACAGTCCCGGGAAGACGCCCGGTCTGTGAATGCCTCGAGCCGCCGCTAACTGTCTCTGCCAAGCCGCCCAAACTTGCCCGCCTTGCCCCGCAGCGTGGAAACCACTCAGAAGAGCGCTTCTTGGCCAGTAGGCTCCTAAAAATAGGTTCTTACGGGGGTGCGAATTTCAGAACGAAGCGCCCCGGGAAACCCGAACGCCGACCAGGGATCCCTCGCCGGGAGCGCGGCCGGCAAACAGTGACTCTTGCTCGGGTACAGCCACCGGACTTTCCCCCTCCACAGCTCGGGCTCCGTTGATCCGATCAGGGAGCTTTTTGGACTGAACCGGCCCCCGGACCCGAGCTACCAGGCTGTACCCCCAGCGTGCCGCCGCTCCCAGGGGATCACCTCGAAATCCCTGGTAAAACCCCAAACTCGGGCTGAAAGCCACAGGGAGCCGCCAGGACAAAGGAGCGCTCACACCACAGGGGGGGCCGGGCGCTGCCCGGACAGGGAGAGGTTCTGGGAGGGGGGGGACAGACGAGCTGGCGCCGAGATCCGAGATAAGGGCTGCGCACAGCAGGGGTCCCTCAGGTTAACCAAGCCAGATTGGACAATGGCTGGAGGCAAAGGTAAAGATCAGCGCAGGAGGACTGAGGGCGGCCAGGGGAGAACAATGGTTTCATTCCCCATAAATACCCCTGTATCCCGCCTGTTAAATAAACTGGTACCTGTTTGAACATTTACTCCTGCCTCGGCTAGTAATTGGGGATAACAGGGCTTGGGGAACCGCGATGCTTCAAGGATCGTGCAAAAGCGCTTAATCACCGCCGAATTCATAC
Source organism: Leptobrachium leishanense (assembly GCA_009667805.1). NCBI lineage: Eukaryota > Metazoa > Chordata > Amphibia > Anura > Megophryidae > Leptobrachium > Leptobrachium leishanense. Next base: position 21,473,103 of record CM019068.1, read on the forward strand.
AGCCCGCTACCCCTGACTCTACACCTCCAGACAAGCTCGGCGCTGACGGTGGATCTACCCGTGCAGGGTAGCGGTGATCCTTTACAGTTACTATTTCAGCCTGTTTTACATTTAGGGTTAAGGCTAGTTTTAGGGTTAGGGTTACTATTTCAGCTTGTTTTACATTTCGGGTGAGGGCTAGTTTAAGACTAGGGTCAGACTAACGCAGTATTAACGTGCGTTTAGCAGCACTAAATCACGGCCGTGCTAGCAGCAAATGACGTCCAATGCCGGGCAGCATATGAAGAACGGCCGCAACACAAGAGGCAAACGAACGCATTTTTTCGAGACCGTGATACCGCTAGTACTGATGTACAGAGTGCGCTGCGTCCGCTAGTGGCATGTGTGCGTGATTAGGAGACGTCAGACGCTGCTACTGTCCAGCCAACATAACGTCCAGGCGCAAAAAGTGTTTTATTGATGATCCGTACAAAATCACGGACGGTAATGCGCATCGTATGACCGCTTTTGCGTATTCCGTGAAAAAATGCGTCCATTCGTTCGAACTCACTTTTTCACGGACAACGCGTGAATATAGGGTGAGGGCTAGGTTTAAGGTTAGGGTTACTATTTCAGCTTGTTTTGCATTTCGATTAAGGATAGTTTTAGGGTTAGGGTTACTATTTCAGCTTGTTTTACATATAGGGTGAGGGCTAGTTTTAGGGTTAGGGTTACCATTTCAGTTTTACAATTATGATTAGGGTTGGTTTTAGGGTTAGGGTTACTAATTCAGCTTGTTTTACATTTCGGGTGAGGACTAGTTTTAGGGTTAGGGTTACTATTTCAGCCTGTTTTACATTTTGACTGAGGGCTAGTTTTAGGGTTAGGGTTACTATTTCAGCTTGTTTTGCATTTAGGGTGAGGACCAGTTTTAGGGTTAGGGTTACTATTACAGCCTGTTTAACATATAAGGTGAGGGCTAGTTTTAGGGTTGGGGTTACTATTTCAGCCTGTATAACATTTAGGGTGAGGGCTAGTTTTAGGGTTAGGGTTACTATTTCAGCCTGTTTTACATTTCGGGTGAGGGCTAGTTTTAGAGTTAGGGTTACTAATTCAGCTGGTTTTACATTTCGGGTGAGGACTAGTTTTAGGGTTACTGTTTCAGCCTGTTTTACATTTCAGGTGAGGGCTAGTTTTAGAGTTAGGGTTACTAATTCAGCTGGTTTTATATTTCGGGTGAGGACTAATTTTAGGGTTACTGTTTCAGCCTGTTTTACATTTCGGGTGAGGACTAGTTTTAGGGTTACTGTTTCAGCCTGTTTTACATTTCAGGTGAGGGCTAGTTTTAGAGTTAGGGTTACTAATTCAGCTGGTTTTATATTTCGGGTGAGGACTAATTTTAGGGTTACTGTTTCAGCCTGTTTTACATTTCAGGTGAGGGCTAGTTTTAGGGTTAGTTTTACTAATTCAGCTTGTTTTACATATTGGGTGAGGACTAGTTTTAGGGTTACTATTTCAGCTTGTTTTACATTTCGGGTGAGGGCTAGTTTTAGGGTTAGGGTTACTATTTCAGCTTGTTTTGCATTTCGATTAAGGCTAGTTTTAGGGTTACTATTTCAGCTTATTTCGCATTTCGGATTAAGGCTAGTTTTAGGGTTAGGGTTACAACTTCAGCTTGTTTTACATTTCGGGTGAGGGCTAGTTTTAGGGTTAGGGTTACTATTTCAGCTTGTTTTGCAATTAGGGTGACGGCTAGTCTTAGGGTTACTATTTCAGCTTGTTTTTGCATTTAGGGTGAGGACCAGTTTTAGGGTTAGGGTTACTATTTCAGCTTGTCTTATGATCTGGGTTAGGGATTTTAAGTTGCGCAGTGAGTGCAATTCTTTTTCAGCTGTCGGATTCGATCTGGTTATGTTTAGATTCGCTAGACTTATTTTGGATCGATTCTGTTCGGCGGTTCAGATGCTTTAGAATAATAAAAAAAAAAAAAAAATCGCTGATATTCCGTCAAATTTCTATTCAGTCCAAACCGAACCGCAAAAAGTCTAGTGCGTGGAAGAATGTAAAAATGTCTTAAAGCAGTTAAAGTCTTTAGTTCTGCCATTTATATGATGGCTTGTAGCCCAGTGACATGATATTGGAAGCTCACGACAAGCTACGTGGCTGTGGTGCCAAGGAAAATAAGAGGTGGCCGCAGCCACCAGGCCCTATTTGTATCGCAGACCTTTGTTTCCGTGTCTCTTCAGATGTCTGCGTCTCTGTACAGATGTTCTTCATCAGTCCCTTCCTGATCAGTGTCACCGGGCCCCAGTATCCACCCAAAACCCCTCGTGTCCTTCTGCCGACGCCAATTTCCTCTTTGTCCGCAGCTCCTCGTTTATCTTCGTGGCCCCTGACACAAATTTCACAAAACTCCTCGTACCTCTCCGCCCGAGCCGCTTAGTGATGCACGATCCCTTCCCAACCCCGGTATTCCATCAATATAATAATAATTAGTTTAGCATGTCAAGCCTTCCAGGCCGTGCCGCAAAATCATTAGTAATTGCTTTAGGTATATACATTTTTTTTTATTTTTTTTTTACAAAATCCTTTTTTTTTTTTTACCTTTTCTTTAACCAACAAAGGCATAAACTCATCAAAAAAGACCAAGATGATTATTTTTAGCAATAAATTAATGGGGGGGGGGAGTAAAAAAATGATAATAACGGAAAGCTCGAGGCGGGCGTTCTTTAGAATCTGTAATGAAATACATCTAAAAAAAAAAGATAAGCTTGTGCGATATCACTGCCGGCGCATCCTGTGTGTAATCACAATGAATCCTCCCTCGCTTTAGATATTGTGAATAATCAATAAAACGTCCCGCGTGGTGGCAGAGGCTCAGCAGCAGGTTTTCCTGCGATGTTCTTAGATTACGCTTCTGCTGTCGAGATCAATGGTGGAGCTGGATGTAACTGGGGGAAGGGAGAGGAGCTTCTTTCTGTAAATCTTGAAATACATCTCCGATTCGAGAAGAGACGAAAGAAACAAAGTAGCTGCTCTATGCACCGACATAATGACACGATACAAAGTAACCAACATATGGCCCTATTACTTCTTCGCGCACAAAAACGCATTAACGCGAGGGGCAAAACCATTTGCGCTGAACGTCGTATTACGACATTCGCTCACAAAATGCGTGTTAACGTCTAACGCGAGTGACCCTGCGCGAACCCTTTGCGAGCGCAATTTAATGCGCGCATCCTATACTTAACATTGTGAGCGCAAATGGGTTTGTGCGCTGGTGCGCGCATGGTATTACAATCTTAGCGCAAAATTTAACGGACAGGGTTTGTGCGCATAATTTTAACGTCTTTGAAAAGCTGGTGGTATCGGCAAATTGTAACAACCTGACCGTACCAAACTGCGGATTCACAACGGAGAACGTCGATGCGCACATTTTTTTTTACTAGATCTGTCAAAAGGACGGCCACTACTTTGTCTTCCGTCAGAACGTACGTCTGTTGTGCGCAGTCTGCACAAAATGACGGACTCGCGTTAAAATTACATTGCGCCCACTGATTTCTGCGTGCAAAGTACTTTACGCGCATCGGTTTTCGAGCACAATTTCCCGACGGATGAAAAAATGCACGAGGAATGTAATTCCAGCAGTGATTTTCGTGCGTTAACGTTTAACGCTTCGAGCAAAAAAACAAGCGTTTAGCGTGCGTTTTTGCATTGAGAATGTAATAGGGCCCATAAACTCCTCTTAAAAGGATGCGTTCTTGAAAAATAGAATTCCAATTATTTTTTTTTGCCCTTAACGACAGCAAGGTGTACAGATACGCCTTGCCTGATAGGTGCTGTCGCGAGTTGAAGATTGCGGCCGACCCGCAATTCAGGCCGTTCCAATGCAGCCAATGACGCGCAGCGTGCACAGGCGGCGGGGAGGAGCCGAAGCGTCCCATTGAAGACAGCGGTGCATACCTGTACGCCCTATGTCTTCAAAGCCCTCCCGCTGCCAGGACGGCATAGCACATCCTGGGGCGGAAAGGGGTTAAATAATTGGGCAGATCCTCCTGACAGCCCCTGCCCAGTTATTTTTATTTTCTAGGTGATTTTACTCACCTTTTTCCCTCGCGGCGCACTGCTCCTCCACTTCAGCTCAGGGACTCTAGAACCCAGAAGTCCCTAAAGCTTTTCCGTGCAATTTGCGCTCCTACGCAACGTAGGAAACGCAGATTGCGCACCCCTTTGGGACAAGCGCACTTTACGTACACAAGTTCCGTAGCGCCTGCGCAGAGCGATGGATCAGAGCTGCACGCGCATGCACAGATCTGATCCATCGGCTGCCGCTCTGAGAACCCTCGCTACAGCGATTGGTCTCAAAGGAAAACGATGGCCGCTCTCTGTGTGCGACATCACTAGTGACTGATCAGGTGACCAGGAAATTCAAAATCCCGGCTGTTGGTGATGCTGGGTGGGAAAAGGAAACTCCTCCGCTTCACCCAGCGATTGGGGAAGCTGTGGGAGGGGGTTGCAGAGAAGGGGGTACTCCTTACATTCGAAACACTGTAAAACTATGGTCTGGATGAGCAGAGCGTCCCTTTAAACAAATGATTCCATCAGCTTTAACACAATCTCAAGGTGGAACAGTAAAAGTGAGGATCACTGAACACCTGGCTCCGAGAGCTGGTATGCTTTGAAGAACACTGCCTAGAGCCAAGAAAATCGAGCCAAGCTGGAATCGCACTCCGTTCTCATGCAGATCCTTTATTAACAGCTCCTACACAAAGTATAATGTACCGTAAGGAGGTGCAGATTAGCCTCGAGCCGTTAGTCTAACTGCTAGGCTGAAATTGGGCCTCAACGCTACGGAACTGGTTAGCACTTTATAAATAGTTGCAACTGTATTGTGTTTGTTAAAAAACAATGGGCTCTATTACATTCTTCGCGCAAAAATGTGCGCATGCGCAAAAACGCATTAAAGCGAGGGGAAAAACCCTTCGCGCTGAACGTCAAATTACGACGTTCACGCTAGTTAACGTCTAACACGAGTTACCCTGCGCAAACCCTGCGCGAGCGAAAGTTTGTGCGCGCATCCCATACTTAACATTGTGAGCGCAAATGCGTTTGTGCGCTAGTATGCCGATGGTATTACAATCGATGCACAACTTTTTCCGAACGACGTTTGCGCGCATAATTTTAACGTCTTTAAAAGCTGGTGGTAACGGCAAATCGGAACATCCTGGCCGAAACCAAATACACCAGCACGAAAAAAAAAATACAGCAAAGTATAGTTACACATTCTACACATACCCAAACAATAAAACGGAGAGGTTGTTCGTGTTTTTATTATTGCTGCAGCATATATACACAGATTGATTTTGGCAGGCGCAGAAACTTAACGTGAGACAATTGTAGTTCTTAATTCTGAATAGCTGAATTGCGTGAAAAAACTGTGCGCCCACCGATTTCCGCGCGCAGCGTTAATTTGCGCTCGTTTTCGCGTGTATTTTTTACGTGCGATATTTTCGAATGGATAAAAAATGCGCTCGGATCGTAATACCAGCGTTAATTTACGCGCGTTAATGTTTAACGCAGCACGCAAAAAAAATTGCGCTGCGTGTAGGAATTTGCGCGGAGAATGTAATAGAGCCCAATGTTTCTGCAATAATAAAGTGTCATGTCTTGGCTCTTTGTTTATTCCTAGATCTCTAAATCTAGCTGGATAGAATTGTATTTACTTTCTAGATTGTGTTTATTAGGTGTTCCACGGCCGCGCTCGCTTTAATGTCATGTGACGTGCGCTTTTATTAAGGAAAAATATTGCTTTTGCAGGTTTGTGTTGGCGTTGAGTTTTGATACAATTATCCTAATATTTAAGAATTTAAAGTGATCTAATGAATCAAAATTCCATACAGTGAGGTACATATTAGTGTGTCGGGTGATCATGGTATATGTGTATTTAACCCTTTCACTCGAGTGAAATTTATAAATAAATACACTCGATTTTATTAATTAAGTATTTTACCAGGAAGGATACATTGAGATTTCTCTCGTTTTCAGTATGTCCTGGGTTCAAGAACATTAAAATGTTACAGTTGTTACAGAAATACAAAGTAATAAAATGCAAGATATTTAAAAAAACACAAATATACAGATTAACCCAGAAAATAAATATGTAGGAAATATAGTCACTATGTTACATGTTTGCAGGTGCATTCTGTATATAGTCACTATGTTACATGTTTACAGGTGCATTCTGTATATATAGTCACTGTGTTACATGTTTACAGGCGCATTCTGTATATAGTCACTGTGTTACATGTTTACAGGTACTTTCTGTATATAGTCACTGTGTTACATGTTTACAGGTGCATTCCATATATAGTCACTGTTACATGTTTACAGGTGCATTCTGTATATAGTCACTGTGTTACATGTTTACAGGTGCATTCTGTATATTGTCACTATGTTACATGTTTACAGGTGCTTTCTGTATATAGTCACTATGTTACATGTTTACAGGTGCATTCTGTATATAGTCACTGTGTTACATGTTTACAGGTGCATTCCATATATAGTCACTATGTTACATGTTTACAGGTGCATTCTGTATATAGTCACACTTTTACATGTTTACATGTGCATTCTGTATATAGTCACTATGTTACATGTTTACAGATGCATTCTGTATCAAAGTATGTTAATAGAGATGTCTAAAGGGACTTTAGACTGGGGGAAGATTTGATGGCGTCTGGGAGTTTATTCCATAATTGTGGTGCTCTGTAGGAAAAGGAGGATCAAGCCACTTTCTTTTTATATTGTGGTATTGTAAGTAAGGTGCTGGTCCTGGATCGGAGGTTATAGGATGAGGGAACTGCTAGGGGAAGCAGCCTATTCAGGTAGGGTGGCAGCTTCCCAGAAAAGCTCTTAAACACCAGGTTGGAGAGGTGAAGGGTGCGTCTGGATTCCAGCGACAGCCAGTTTAGCTCTCTTCACATGTCACAATGGTGGGTCATGTAGTTACATTGTAGCACAAAGCGGCAGAATGAGTTATACAATGTAGTAAGTTTATGAAGGTGTGTTTGCAGGGCAGCTCCATACACTACATCTCCGTATCCTGCACTGTAATGCACTGGAAAGCAATCATTCGCACAGCAAAAATCATTTGCATACCATTAGTGTGCCCTCTGTAGAAATTAATTCCACTATCTTAATGTAAACAAGCTACAAGGAGCAGCTCTCACATCCCTGTACAGTACAGACACAAGGTATTACTGTAATTGCCACACACAGGCATTATGCAGCACAAACAGATACAAGGTGTTGCTGTAATTGCCATACACAGGCATTGTACAGCACATACAGATGCAAGGTGTTGCGGTAATTGCCATACACAGGCATTATGCAGCACATACAGATACAAGGTGTCGCTGTAATTGCCACACACAGGCATTATGCGGCACATACAGATACAAGGTGTTGCTATAATTGCCACACACAGGCATTATGCAGCACATACAGATACAAGGTGTTGCTGTAATTGACACACACAGGCATTATGCAGCACATACAGATACAAGGTGTTGCTGTAATTGCCATACACAGGCATTATGCAGCACATACAGATACAAGGTGTTGCTGTAAGTGCCATACACAGGCATTATGCAGCACATACAGATACAAGGTGTTGCTGTAATTTCCATACACAGGCATTATGCAGCACATACAGATACAAGGTGTTGCTGTAATTGACACACACAGGCATTTTGCAGCACATACAGATACAAGGTGTTGCTGTAAGTGCCATACACAGGCATTATGCAGCACATACAGATACAAGGTGTTGCTGTAATTTCCATACAGAGGCATTATGCAGCACATACAGATACAAGGTGTTGCTGTAATTGACACACACAGGCATTATGCAGCACATACAGATACAAGGTGTTGCTGCATACACAGGTATTATGCAGCACATACAGATACAAGGTGTTGCTGTAATTTCCATACACAGGCATTATGCAGCACATACAGATACAAGGTGTTGCTGTAAGTGCCATACACAGGCATTATGCAGCACATACAGATATTGCATTGCTAATAATCTCATTCTGATCACTACAAACCCCCATAAGCAGGAGATCTCACATCTTATTATCTGTCTGCAGCACATTTACTGACACAAGGGCTATTTCTGCCTGTATGCTGATAATGCAGACAATGTGTAAGATAAAGGACGCCATCTAGAGTTCAGAACCTTTCATCCCAACAATATTCCTGTAAAAGATAAACAAATACATGAAAAAGTAGAAATTAACAAATTTGCATACATTTTTAATGACAGTTTCTGTGCAAAATTTGTATTTTACCCTTTAATTGTTAACTTTGCATCCCGTGTTTTCAAATTAATGTTATGATAGTTTTTTAGACAAAACATGCTGGGCAAATGGGCTAAAGATGATCTTATAGGTATATTTGAAATGATTGGGGTTATATGTGTTTTACCCAGGACCTACTTGAAAACGAGAGAAATCTCAATGTATCCTTCCTTGTAAAATCCTTCTATAAATAAATAATTTAATGTGCTTTTCATTACAGGGAGCGGAATGGAGGAAAAAGCCTTCTTTATCCACCAGAGTGCTTTTCTGTGATGTTTATACAGTCTAAGGTGCTTCCTGATAAGGGTATTTCCTGATGTGAAAGCGGGGTCACAGAGAGGATGGAAAAACCCAGATAAAGAAAGTCATTTAGATAATCTTATCTGCGAGAATGAAAAGGTTTGTTCTATAAGAAAAACAAACTTTGTTTATTTTGTTGTATACAATATTAAGAAAGAAACTTACTTCCAGCCGGTCACTCTTCCCCTGCGACTAAGAGCACTCAAAAGTCTCAGAAAAAGAGTAAGGGCTCTATTACATTCTCCGCGCAAATTCGTACGCACAGCGCAATTTTTTTCCGCGCAGCGTTAAACATGAACGCGTGCAAATTAACGCTGGTATTACGATCCGAGCGCATTTTTTCATCCGTCAAAAAATGACGTGCAAAACACGCGCGCATTAACGCTGCGCACAGAAATTGGTGGGCAATCGAATTAAGAACCACAATTGTCTCCCGTTAAGGTTTTGCGCCTGTCAAAATCAATCTGACAGGGTTATCCAAAGAGATTCGAAAAGTCGGTGACTTTTCATTCTCTTCAATTTGGTTCGATTTGGCGATCCCATTTCGGTGACCCTGCGGTGTATTCAGCAAGCACCACAGGGTCCCCGAATTGCAGGGAAAAGCTGCCGCAAACCTGACGAAAACTAACCGAATGCACGCTGAAAACAAGCAAAAACATCTGGATTAACCTTCGAAGAAGCCGAACAGGAGCCGAACAGGAGCCGAATCACACAGAGCCGAAGCAGCTGTGACGTAGAGGAGGCAGTGAATAAATTAGAAAAACCATTTGTATGAATCTGTGAAAATGAAACGCTGTTTGCAAAGAAACTACTGAGCGAAAATGTCTGAAATTTTCACAGGAGGTCCAGGGAATGATAATAAAGAGGGCTGTTACAAAAAAAATAAGTAAACTGAAAAAAATAATTTTAAAAAAATCGTACTTTTAAAAAAAAAAAAATCTGAAAAATGCTTAAAGTATCCTAAAAAATCTATAAATAAAGAGACTTTTTGCTGCAGAATTTTATAATGAACGGTTTATTAGATATTCAATTAAAACGGGAATATTTTTAACATTGAAGTCTATGGGATTCTCCTGAATAAACCTGTCGAATTAAACCACCGAATGGCAGGGCATTTCGGGAACCTTTCACTGCTGGTTTGTGTTCTCTGAATAGCTGAAGCAGTGCTTTTTCATGGGGATTTCACTGCCCTCGAACAGGGACCGAACAGGCACCGTATGTGCAGGCAATTCGCCAGGTTTTGGCGAATTGCCTGCTCTCTGGATAGCCGAATGTCCAGGAAAGGTAACCGAACGCTGATTTTCAGCATTCGGTTACCTTTCTCAAGCAATTCGGATCTCTTTGGATAACCCTGTGAGTATATATGCTGCAGCAATAATAAAAACACGCACAACTTCTCCATTTTATTGTTTGGGTATGTGTAGAATGTGTAACTATACTGTGCTGTATTTTTGTTTTCGTGTTGGTGTATTTGGTTTCGGGACAGAACGTTCAGATTTGCCGTTACCACCAGCTTTTCAAAGACGTTAAAATTATGCACGCAAACGTCGTTCGTAAAAATTTGCGCATCGATTGTAATACCATCCGCGTACCAGCGCACGAATGCATTTGCGCTCCTAATGTTAAGTATGGAATGCACGCACGAACTTCTGCACGCACAAAGTTCGCGCAGGGTCACTCGCATTAGACGTTAACGCGCATAGTTTGCGTGAACGTTGTAATACGACGTTCAGCGCGAAGGGTTTTGCCTCTTGCGTTAATGCGTTTTTGCGCACGCGCACATTTTTGTGCAAAGAGTGTAATAGAGCCCTAAATGTCCAAAAAAAATGAACTTAGAATGGGTTATTAAAAGAATAGCTTATATGGCACGCTGTATTTACTCATGTGAGGGCACTTAATGGGACACTACCACGTACATAAGCATTTTTCTTTGTTTGAAGTAATTGCACGTAAAATAAGGAAAAATAAAGATAGGTTTTTACTTCCTGTTTCCATTTTGTGGATTTTTCCCATGATGCAACATTTACCAAAATCTGTGCAAAAGATTTACTTTACTGCTGTGGTTTATCAAATTGAATGTATTTAACAGTAATTAAGGTGGAGGAGGGAATGTTTAAATATGGCAGCAGGGACTGTATTGTGTTATCCAGGCTGGTTCGGGAAGGGGGGGCTCATATCATATGTGCTACTTTAAAGAGACACTACCACGTACATAGGCTGTAACTAGATTACTTGTACGTTATAAATAAAACCACCTTATAAAAAACATTATTAAACACATGCTGCTGTTTTTCTTCTTTGCTTAAAGTAATTGCATGTATTAAGGAAAAATAAAATTTGTTTTTTATCTGCTGTTGCTCACTGTGGCCTGGGATGAAATATATCATTTAGCTCATGCATTCCTTCCATAGTACTGGACATATGCATGCCTTCCCTTCATGTGGCATTAAATGCAGTAAACCTAATGCCAGGTTACTGTTACAAGTATTTATAAAGCACCAACAATTCCTTAGCACTGTCCAATGGGAGTAACAGAATAACAAATATACATACACGATACACAGAAATAACAGAACGAGGGAGGTCGAGAGCTCACAATCGAAGACATACAGGGTTATTCAGAGAGCGGTGAAAAGCAGGAGAATGACTGGAGAATGAAAAATTCTAGGTCAAAATAGCCGATTTGGAAAGTGAGATGAAAGGGAGAATTTTTCTGGTTTGGCTATTTTGACCTAGAATTTTTTCATTCTCCAGTCATTCTCCTGCTTTTCACCGCTCTCTGAATAACCCTGATAGTATGTTATACTTATTCCAGGTTCACTGGACATAGGCAGAAAATCTACTAATATATGGTGCGTGTGTATAATATATTGATATATGGTGCGTGTGTGTATAAAATATTAATATATGGTGCGTGTGTGTGTAAACAATTAATATATGGTGCATGTGTGTATAAAATATTAATATATGGTGCATGTGTATAATATATTAATATATGGTGCATGTGTGTATAATATATTAATCTATGGTGCGTGTGTGTAATATACTAATATATGGTGCGTGTGTATAGACAATTAATATATGGTGCGTGTGTGTATAAAATATTAATATATGGTGCATGTGTGTATAATATATTAATATATGGTGCATTTGTATAATATATTAATATATGGTGCATTTGTATAATATACTACTATATGGTGCGTGTGAGTATAAACAATTAATATATGGTGCGTGTGTATAGACAATTAATATATGGTGCGTGTGTGTATAAAATATTAATATATGGTGGGTGTGTGTATAATATATTAATATATGGTGCATTTGTATAATATACTAATATATGGTGCGTGTGAGTATAAACAATTAATATATGGTGCGTGTGTGTATAAAATATTAATATATGGTGCATGTGTGTATAATATATTAATATATGGTGCATTTGTATAATATACTAATATATGGTGCGTGTGAGTATAAACAATTAATATATGGTGCGTCTGTGTATAATATATTAATATATAGGGTGTATGTATAATATATTAATATATGGTGTGTGTGTGTATAAAATATTAATATATGGTGCGTGTGTGTATAAACAATTAATATATGGTGCGTGTGTAGAATATACTAATATATGGTGCGTGTGTGTATAAAATATTAATATATGGTGCGTGTGTGTATAAACAATTAATATATGGTGCGTGTGTAGAATATACTAATATATGGTGCGTGTGTGTATAAAATATTAATATATGGTGCGCGTATGTAGAATATACGAATATATGGTGTGTGTGTATGATGTGAGTGTGTGCATTTGTAAGTACGTGTCCTATAGCATGATGCCAGGCGCATGGCTGCTGCAAACAGGAATGCAACATAGTATCACCCCTTAATATTCTGCCAGCAGCTGATGGTTCACCACCTCACATTAAACAAGCAGCTGTTCTTTCAGATTAACCCACGCCAAGCCATATGCTTTTCCCCATTAAAGTGAATTTAAAGACACAGTTATGAAATTTAACCCCTCCAGTCCCTCGACACAACTTTTTTTTTTACCCTGGGTGTCCCTGTTATGCAGCTCTGTCATTCACAATGAGAGAGCCGAGCTCTTACCTTTTTACTTGACCACTTTCAGGGCAGACCGGGCAGGCACTGGGTATAGCTTTAAGAGGAGAGGCTGGCGCAGCTGGATGGCTTTTATAATGGTTTGCAGTATAAGACACGGATTGGACGACAGATGCTGACCAGTTTTATATAATGGGTACAGGACACAGGTGGGCTCGATTTGTGCATGCGCGTGCAGCTCCGATCCGGCACACTGCGCAGGTGCTACGGACCTTGTGAGCGTTAAGTGTGCAAGTCCGTACTGGCGTGCAGTTTGTGGTTCCTACGCTACACAAGTTGCATCAGAGCGCAAATTGCACAGAAAAAGCTTCAGGGACTTATGAGTTTGGGCGTCCCTGAGCCAAAGAGGAGGAGCAGCACGCAACGAGGGACAAAAGGGGAGAAAAAGCACAAAAAATTATTTAAAAAAGAAAATAATGATGTGATTCGAGGCTCAGCAGGATCTGCCCAAAAAATGGAAACTCTATCATTTAACTTATTCCATGGGTTTACTGCTTTTTTGTTGTTGTTTTTGTCTTTTAACCCCTTCACGACGTGCGGGCGTCGCCTCGCTGGCAGGTGCTGCTGTGGGCCTCTAATTTGGCCCGCCCACGCAGCTGCGCGTCATTGGCTGCAGGGGGATGGCCTGAGTTCAGGCCGTCTCTCTGCAGCCAATGATGCACGGCGCGCACTGGCTGCAGGGAGGGGCTGAGGCGGCCCATTGAAGACAGCGAGGCGTACCTACACGCCCTTCGTCTTCAAGGCCCACCGGCCGAACGGATGACATAGAACGTCCTGCGGCGGGAAGGGGTTAAATAAACCTCCATAACGCCTATTGTCATACCAGTATACAGAGAGACACCCCTAGCATTTAGGCATGGCAATTTTCTGGGGCCCTGTCAGGTTTCCCTGCTGGGGTAGGAAGGAGCGTAAGGGACGTAACTGGAGCGCCAGAGGTATGGGGTTAAGTTAACCAGGTCATGGCCACGTTTCAGGGGTCATACACTAATAAGGCAAATAGCCAGGAGCTGGAACAGAAGGAAACTGCTTCAATACTGGAGCAAGACATGAACGAACCGCTTGGGCTTTTACAGCAGCTCCTGCTTTGTCCAGAAGGCCAGTGACGTCATGACGGAATTGTCATCAGTGCCCGGCATGGTCCGGCTGCCATATTGGAGCCCGGCACCACCTGTGACTCTTGTCAGAAGCCTGGACAGGGCCGGAAACCTGGAGCTGTGGTGGAGTCTGTAGGCCAGAGGCAGAGGAACCGACACCTGACCTCCCTGGAGACCGAAGCCACGCCGAGCAGGTGAGCTGGAACGCTCTGAAGGCCAGGGCTGGTGCTAGACTATATTGCGCCCTAGACAAGCAAGACCAGCTTCTTGCACCCCCCCTGAACAAATTGTCAACTATTGAAATGCGGGGACACACACACACACACTATGCACAGGGACACACACACTGTGCACAGGGACACACACACTGTGCACGGGGACACACACTGTTGTTTGGTCTGGCCAGAATCAGTCTGTTCCTCTTTCTTTCTTCTGTGCCTCTTTCTTTCCCCTGCCCTCTGTGCCTCTTCTGCTCCTTTCTTTTGTCTTTTCTTTCCTCTGCCTCTTTTTTTCTGTCCTCTGTGCCTCTTTATTAGAAACATAGAAAAATGTCGGCAGATAAGAACCTTTCGGCCCATCTAGTCTGCCCAATTACATGGATACTTTACCTGGATTTATCTTTTGTTTAGGATAGCCTTATGTCTATCCCATGCCTGCTTAAATTCAATTACTGTTTTGGCCTCTACCACTTCTACTGGAAGACTGTTCCATGTATCCACCACCCGCTCAGTAAAATAATGCTTCCTGATGTTACTTTTAAACCTTTGCCCCTCTAATCTAAGACTATGTCCTCTTGTTTTGCTACTTTGTTTCCTTTTAAATATACTCCCTTCCTCTACCTTGTGGATTCCCTTTACGTATTTAAATGTTTCTATCATATCTCCTCTGTCTCGTCTTTTTTCCAAGCTGTACATGTTAAGATCATTAAGCCTTTCCTGGTAATTTTTCTCCTTCAAGCCGTACACCATTTTAGTAGCCCTTCTCTGAACTCTCTCTAAGAGGTCTATATCCTTCTGGAGATACGGTCTCCAGTACTGCACACAGTACTCCAAGTGAGGTCTCACCAGTGCTCTGTACAGTGGCATGAGCACTTCCCTTTTCCTACTGCTAACACCTCTCCCTACACAACCAAGCATTCTGCCAGCATTTCCTGCTGCTCTTTTACAATGACTACCTTTAGATCCTCTGAAATAATAACCCCTAAATCCATTTCCTCAGATGTTGAGGTTGGGACTGTATCAAATATTCTATATTCAGCCCTTGGGTTTTTACGTCCCAGGTGCATTATCTTGCACTTATCCACATTAAAACTCAATTGCCACAACTCCGACCATTTTTTTAGTTTACCTAAATCATTTGTCATTTGGCTGATCCCTCCAGGAACGTCAACCCTGTTGCAAATCTTTGTGTCATCAGCAAAAAGACATACTTTTCCATTAATACCTTCTGCAATATCACTAATAAAAATATTAAAGAGAATGGGTCCAAGTACTGACCCCTGAGGTACCCCACTGGTAACAAGACCTTGCGCCGAATAAACTCCATTTACCACAACCCTCTGTTATCTGTCACTCAGCCACTCAACATTCAACAATACTGGAATCCAAGCTCAAAGATTGCAATTTATTGATAAGCCTTCTATGCGGAACAGTATCAAAAGCCTTACTGAAATCTAAATAAGCAATGTCTACTACACCACCTGTGTCTATTATTTCTGTTACCCAATCAAAAAAATCAATAAGATTAGTTTGGCATGATCTCCCTGAGGTAAACCCATGTTGTTTCTGATCCTGTAATCTATGTGTTTTTAGATGTTCAACAATCCTTTCCTTTAACATGGTTTCCATTAATTTCCCCACTACTGACGTAAAACTAACTGGCCTATAGTTCCCCGATTCCTCCCTACTACCCTTCTTGTAAATACCTCAATACAGAATGCACCTGTAAACATGTAACCTAGTGACTATATTTCCTACATATTTTTTCTGTTAATCTGTATATTTGTGGTTTTTTTTTTAATATCTTGCATTGTATTACTTTGTATTTCTGTAACTGTAACACTTCAATGTTCTTGAACCCAGGACATGCTTGAAAACGAGAGAAATCTCAATGTATCCTTCCTGGTAAAATCCTTTATAAATAAATAAATAAATGGGCACAACATTTGCTAATTTCCAGTCTTCTGGGACGACTCCCGTTAACAAGGATTGGTTAAATAAATCTGTTAATGGTTTTGCTATAACATCACTGAGCTCTTTTAATAATTTAGGGTGGATCCCATCAGGCCCCATTGACTTATTTGTCTTTACTTTAGACAGCTGCTGTAGAACCTCCTCCTCTGTAAACTCATATGTAAATGTCTCTTTAGTGTTCTCTCCTAACTGAGGTCCCTTTCCTTCCTTTTCTTCTGCAAAGACTGATCAAAAATATTCATTGAGGCAGTCAGCGAGACTTTTATCCTCTTCTACATACCTTCCTTCCTTCCTTTGTTTTTAATCTAACTAATCCTTGTTTTACTTTTCTTTTCTCATTTATGTATCTAAAAAATGTTTTGTCCCCCTTTTTTACTGACTGAGCTATTTTCTCTTCTGCGTGTGCTTTGGAAGCTCTTATAAATTGCTTTGCCTCTTTCTGCCTAATTTTATAGGTTTGCCTGAGTTTTTTCATAATTATTGAATGCTATCTTTTTGTTCTTCACTATTTTGGCCACTTCTGCAGAGTACCACAGTGGTTTCTTCCCTTTTTTGTTTTTGCTAACAAGCCGAATGCAATTTCCTGTGGCCTTCAATAATGCTTCCTTTAAATAATCCCATTTCTCCTGGACTCCCTTTAAACTAGCTCTTCTACTTGTCCAGGGGGTCTATAGATCACACCTACACGAGCTACTGTATGATTGCCAAATGTTAGCGTAACCCAAACTGACTCTATGTTCACCTCGCTCACTTTTATTTGGTTCGTTTTTATGTTGTTTTTCACATACAGGGCCACTCCTCCTCCTTTCCTACCTTCTCTGTCTTTTCTATATAAAGAGTACCCCGGTATTGTTATGTCCCAGTTATTTTTCTCACTGAACCATGTCTCAGTAACCGCCACTAAATCTACTTTTTCAGCTGCCATCATTGCCTCCAGCTCATTGATTTTATTGACTAAACTGCGAGCATTTATAGACACGACTCTGAGCTTGTCATTTTTTACCTCGCATGTTGCTTGTACCCTCCGATTTAGTTTTGGGGGACAATCGGGCAGATTGTTTTTTACCCTATTGTCCCCCCCTCCTAGTTTAAATATTCCTTTGTGAAACCTTTGAACTTCTCACTGAGAACATATGTTCCCCTATGAGTAAGATGCAAACCATCTTTTTTATACAGGTTCTTTCTGCTCCAATTAGAGCTATCATGGGACACAAAGCCAAATCCTTGCTCCCGACACCATTCCCGAAGCCACAAATTGAATTCCCTATCTTGAATGTTATGCACAGGCAAAACTTCAGAGAATGACACAGTGGACGCAATCTGCTGTATTTCACCTCCAAGAACACAAAAATCTTCCTTAATCTCAGAAACCTCATTGCTAGCCAAGACATTTGTCCCTAGATGGACTAGAACGTCCACTTCCCCTTGTTGCTTTTCTTGTTTGACAATATTGAGAATAGGTCTCTTGTCTCTACGAGCAGTAGCCCCAGGAAGACATCTCACCAAACCACTACTCTCCAGCTCAACACCTCTTATGTATGATAGAATCACCCAGCAACAATTGCCTTCTATCAAGTCCCACCTTTTCTTTTTTGTCCTTGGTTGCAGTGCTGCATACCTTAGGCATAGTGGATGGTGGTTCCTCAACTATGGTGTCTGAGCCTACATCCGTCTTACCACTACACTCTGAAAGTGCCTCAAAAGAATTAAGAAGAGCCACAGATTGTGGGGCATGCCTTCTATCCACAACTCTAAGTCTACCAGATCCTACAGTAGTCCATCTGCCGCTCCTATGAGGCCTCTGTGGCAGTGGCTTTGTAACAGTCATAGCCTGAGTTTGTCTAACAGATAATTTACAAATCTCAGACTTCAAACAGGCAATTTCCTGCTGCAATAAAGAGAACTGCCTACATATCAGGCACACTCCAAACCTCCAAAAATTGGATCTAAAAACAAATGCATGACAGCTCTTACACTGGACCAAGCCTGCCATTATTCTTTTTCTCTTTCTTTCGTGCCTTTCTTTTTCCTTCTTTCTTCTGTGCCTTTCTTTCTTCTGCCTCTTGTGGCATCCGCAATACCTCTGGTGGCACCTGCGCGCAGGGGCGGATCCAGGGGGGGGCAACGGGGCAATTGCCCCCCCCCGAGATTTGGCCCGGGGGTTGAGGGACCCAGATGCCGGGCAGCGCGGGAGCGCCTGCCCGGTCTTGAACAGTCAGTCCTTGAAGTGGATGCGGCTGTGTGCGTGCGCCGGCGGTCACGTGGTCCGGCTAATCAGGTGGTACTGAGTCTCTGTACCACCTGATTAGCCGGACCACGTGACCGCCGGCGCACGCACACAACCGCATCCACTTCAAGGACTGACTGTTCAAGACCGGGCAGGCGCTCCCGCGCTGCCCGGCATCTGGGTCCCTCAACCCCCTGCCGGAGCTGGGGCAACAATCCAGGTGAGAGCTGGGGCAAATCCATAAGCTGGGGGGCAAATCCATGAGCTGGGCAAATCCATGAGCTGGGGGCAAATCCATGAGCTGGGGGCAAATCCATGACCTGGGGGCAAATCCATGAGCTGGGCAAATCCATGAGCTGGGGGGCAAATCCATGAGCTGGGGGCAAATCCATGAGCTGGGGGCAAATCCATGACCTGGGGGAAAATCCATGAGCTGGGCAAATCCATGTGCTGGGCAAATCCATGAGCTGGGCAAATCCATGACCTGGGGGCAAATACATGAGCTGGGCAATCCATGACCTGGGGGCAAATCCATGACCTGGGGGCAAATACATGAGCTGGGCAAATCCATCAGGGTTATCCAAAGAGATCCGAATTGCTTGAGAAAGGTAACCGAACGCTGAAAATCAGTGTTCGGTTACCTTTCCTGGCCATTCGGCTATCCAGAGAACAGGCAATTCGCCAAATCCTGGCGATTGCCTGAACATACGGTGCCTGTTCGGTGGCTGTTCGAGGGCAGTGAAATCCCCATAGAGAAGCACTGCTTCGGCTATTCAGAGAACACAAACCAGCAGTGAAAGGTTCCCCTAATGCCCTGCCATTCGGTGGTTTCATTCGGCAAGTTTATTCAGGAGAATCCCATAGGCTTCAATGTTAAAATATTCCTTTTTAATTCAATATCTAATAAACCGTTCATTATAAAATTCTGCAGCAAAAAAGTCTCTTTATTTATAGATTTTTTAGGATACTTTAAGCATTTTTCTGATTTTTTTTTATTTTTATTAAAAGTCCGATTTTTTTTTTTTTTTTTTTTTTCAGTTTACTTATTTTTTTTGTAACAGCCCTCTTTATTATCATTCCCTGGACCTCCTGTGAAAATTTCAGACATTTTCGCTCAGTAGTTTCTTTGCAAACAGCGTTTCTTTTTCCCAGATTCATACAAATGGTTTTTCTAATTTATTCACCTCCCTCTGTCTGCGTCACAGCTGCTTCGGCTCTGTGTGATTCGGCTCCTGTTCGGCTCCTGTTCGGCTTCTTCGAAGGTTAATCCAGATGTTTTTGCTTGTTTTCAGCGTGCATTCGGTTAGTTTTCGGTGAGTTTGCGGCAGGCTTTTCCCTGCAATTCGGGGACCCTGTGGTGTTTGCTGAATACACCGCAGGGTCACCGAAATGCAATCGGCAAAAAGGAACCGAATTGAAGAGAACGAAAAGTCACCGAACGTGCGGTGACTTTTCGAATCTCTTTGGATAACCCTGCATGTGCTGGGCAAATCCATGACCTGGGGGCAAATCCATGAGCTGGGCAAATCCATGACCTGGGGGCAAATCCATGTGCTGGGCAAATCCATGACCTGGGGGCAAATCCATGAGCTGGGCAAATCCTTGAGCTGGGGGCAAATCCATGACCTGGGGGCAAATCCATGAGCTGGGCAAATCCATGAGCTGGGCAAATCCATGTGCTGGGCAAATCCATGAGCTGGGGGCAAATCCATGAGCTGGGGGCAAATCCATGAGCTGGGCAAATCCATGACCTGGGGGCAAATCCATGTGCTGGGCAAATCCATGACCTGGGGGCAAATACATGAGCTGGGCAAATCCATGACCTGGGGGCAAATACATGAGCTGGGCAAATACATGAGCTGGGCAAATCCATGACCTGGGGGCAAATCCATGAGCTGGGCAAATCCATGAGCTGGGGGCAAATCCATGAGCTGGGCAAATCCATGAGCTGGGCAAATCCATGTGCTGGGCAAATCCATGACCTGGGGGCAAATCCATGAGCTGGGGGCAAATCCATGAGCTGGGGGCAAATCCATGTGCTGGGCAAATCCATGACCTGGGGCAAATCCATGAGCTGGGCAAATCCTTGAGCTGGGGGCAAATCCATGTGTGAGCTGGGGGCTCTCTGCTCCTCTAGATTGTAAAATCCGGGGTGCCCTCTGCTCCTCTAGATTGTAAAATCCGGGGTGCCCTCTGCTCCTCTAGATTGTAAGCTCCTGGGTGTCCTCTGCTCCTCTAGATTGTAAGCTCCTGGGTGCCCTCTGCTCCTCTAGATTGTAAGCTCCTGGGTGCCCTCTGCTCCTCTAGATTGTAAGCTCCTGGGTGCCCTCTGCTCCTCTAGATTGTAAGCTCCTGTGAGCCGGGCCCTCTGCTCCTCTAGATTGTAAGCTCCTGTGAGCCGGGCCCTCTGCTCCTCTAGATTGTAAGCTCCTGTGAGCCGGGCCCTCTGCTCCTCTAGATTGTAAACTCCTGTGAGCCGGACCCTCTGCTCCTCTAGATTGTAAGCTCCTGTGAGCCGGGCCTCTGCTCCTCTAGATTGTAAACTCCTGTGAGCCGGGCCCTCTGCTCCTCTAGATTGTAAGCTCCTGTGAGCCGGGCCCTCTGTAAATTCTCGTGAGTCGGGCTCTCTGCTAAAACACCTTATTTTCTGTAAGTGCCCCTCCCGAGACTAGTCTCTGGATCCGCCCCTGCCTGCGCGTCACCATAAGTCGCACACCTACTGTGCCAGTAGTGGGGGTCCGCTTTGTGACCTGCCACTGCCAGCTACACAAACAAACAATGAGGAAGGCAGGGTATAATAATGGAACGCAGGTTGGGGCCAGTTGTGCCCCTAGGTGGCAGTGCACCCTAGACAGACGCCGAGCGGAAGCACCGGCCCTGCTGAAGGCTAGGTGCTGCTGGGGGATCTGGCCCTGACAAGCTGCTGTCCATGTATTCAACACCCCACCTCCGTATACTACACCTTTTTTTCACGCAGAGTGACACCCTCTCCCTCTTCAAATAGACACACATGTTACTGCTTCCTTGGAGGTCATGGGTCTCAGGGTCAGACAGTCCTGCGGGCAGGTGGAGTTCCATGCTGTGCCCGGTGCAGCTGTCGGTGCGGGCAGTGGCGTCACTAGGGTTGGTGTCACCCGGTGCGGTAACTTATGGTGTCACCCCCCCCCCCCCGAGTTTTACAGATTTTGTTTTAACTACTCTTACTCCTAAATCAGTACTCCCATATAACACTGAATGCTCATACACACAGCGCACATTACTGTGAGGTTTATTGCTGTGGAGCTCTCTCATATGCTCACACAACTTTTTGCCAGCTGCCAGCAAGTACGTTGCCTGTTTGAAGGCAGTGAAAGCACACATGGATATATATTGCCCCCAGCAGCTCTGGTGGATATATTGCCCCCAGCAGCTCTGGATATATATTGCCCCCAGCAGCTCACCCATGGATATATATTGCCCCCAGCTCACATATGGATATATTGCCCCAGTTCACAGTTATATGTTGCCTCCAGCAGCTCACCCATGGATATATATTGCCCCAGCTCACATATGGATATATTGTGCCTCAGCTCACATATGGATATATTGTGCCTCAGCTTAAACATGGATATATTGCCCCAGACCAGCTCACACATGGAGATTGCCCCAGCTCTCATGGATACTGCCCCCAGCACACATGGATATGCCCCAGCTCCTCTCATGGATATTGCCCCAGCTCCTCTCATGCATATACTGTCCCAGCTCCTCTAATGGATATACTGCCCCAGCTCCTCTCAAGGATATACTGCCCCAGCTCCTCTCATGGATATACTGCCCCAGCTCCTCTCATGGATATACTGCCCCAGCTCATGGATATACTGCCCCAGCTCATGGATATACTGCCCCAGCACATGGATATTGCCCCAGCACCTCATGGATATGTCCCAGCACCTCATGGATATGCCCCAGCAGCTCATGGATTTGCCCCAGCAGCTCATGGATATGCCCCAGCACCTCATGGATATGCCCCAGCAGCTCATGGATTTGCCCCAGCAGCTCATGGATATGCCCCAGCAGCTCATGGATATGCCCCAGCAGCTCATGGATATGCCCCAGCACCTCATGGATATGCCCCAGCGGCTCATGGATATGCCCCAGCACCTCATGGATATGCCCCAGCACCTCATGGATATGCCCCAGCAGCTCATGGATATGCCCCAGCTCACCTCCGCCGTGTATTCGCTCCCTGCGAGCGTCCGAAGCATGCAGCTTGTATACTGCCCCAGCTCATGGATATACTGCCCCACCTGCTCTCATGGATTTTGCCCCAGCTCATGGATATGCCCCAGCACATGGATATACTGCCCCAGCTCATGGATATGCCCCAGCACCTCATGGATAATGCCCCAGCTCATGGATACTGCCCCAGCTCATGGATATGCCCCAGCACCTCATGGATATGCCCCAGCACCTCATGGATATGCCCCAGCTCCTCGTGGATATGCCCCAGCTCCTCATGGATATGCCCCAGCACCTCATGGATATGCCCCAGCACCTCATGGATTTGCCCCAGCAGCTCATGGATATGCCCCAGCACCTCATGGATATGCCCCAGCACCTCATGGATATGCCCCAGCAGCTCATGGATTTGCCCCAGCAGCTCATGGATATGCCCCAGCAGCTCATGGATATGCCCCAGCAGCTCATGGATATGCCCAGCACCTCATGGATATGCCCCAGCGGCTCATGGATATGCCCAGCACCTCATGGATATGCCCCAGCACCTCATGGATATGCCCCAGCAGCTCATGGATATGCCCCAGCTCACCTCCGCCGTGTATTCGCTCCCTGCGAGCGTCCGAAGCATGCAGCTTGTATACTGCCCCAGCTCATGGATATCTGCCCCACCTGCTCTCATGGATTTGCCCCAGCTCATGGATATGCCCCAGCACATGGATATACTGCCCCAGCTCATGGATATGCCCCAGCACCTCATGGATAATGCCCCAGCTCATGGATACTGCCCCAGCTCATGGATATGCCCAGCACCTCATGGATATGCCCCAGCACCTCATGGATATGCCGCAGCTCCTCGTGGATATGCCCCAGCTCCTCATGGATATGCCCCAGCACCTCATGGATATGCCCCAGCACCTCATGGATTTGCCCCAGCAGCTCATGGATATGCCCCAGCACCTCATGGATATGCCCCAGCACCTCATGGATATGCCCCAGCAGATGGATTACTGCCCCAGCAAATGGATATGCCCCAGCACCTCATGGATAATGCCCCAGCACCAGATGGATACTGCCCCAGCACCTCATGGATAATGCCCCAGCACCAGATGGATACTGCCCCAGCTCCTCATGGATATGCCCCAGCTCACCTCCGCCGCGTATTCGCTCCCTGCGAGAGTCCGAAGCATGCAGCTTGTATACTGCCCCAGCTCATGGATATACTGCCCCAGCTCATGGATATACTGCCCCAGCAGCTCATGGATATACTGCCCCAGCTCAAGGATACTGCCCCAGCTCATGGATATACTGCCCCAGCACATGGATATACTGCCCCAGCTCATGGATACTGCCCCAGCACCTCATGGATACTGCCCCAGCACCTCATGGATTTGCCCCAGCAGCTCATGGATATGCCCCAGCTCCTCATGGATATGCCCCAGCAGATGGATTACTGCCCCAGCAAATGGATATGCCCCAGCACCTCATGGATAATGCCACAGCACCAGATGGATACTGCCCCAGCTCCTCATGGATATGCCCCAGCTCACCTCCGCCGCGTAATCGTATTCGCTCCCTGCGAGCGTCCGAACCATGCAGCTTGGGTGCTCGCCTGGGGGAGCCACGTGACCAGCCGCGATTGGCTGGTGACGTGTTTCCTCCAGGTGAGCGCCGAAGCTGCATGCTTCGGACGCTCGCAGGGAGCGAATACGCGGCGGAGGGTGAGACACCCGCCCTTAGGGTGACGGTGTCACCCTAAAGGCGGGTGTCACCTGGTGCGGGCCGCACCCCACGTTTCGACGCCAGTGGGTGCGGGCCCCCCGAAGTGCAGGGCCCAGGGCATGCACCCTGCGCGCCCCACCCAATGGGCAGGCCAGAGTATATATCCGTATACCAGCGCATGCATTTTAATAAGGAACAAGTTTCTGCTTCCATAGGAACAAATCAATTTAATATCAAACACCCAGAAAGGAATCGTTGAGACGACCCAAAAAATACAGTATCACAAAGAGAGATCAAGCCTTAAAAAGGTTTTTCTTGGCTTTTCCAGCGTCAGGCAGAGGAACGAAAATACATAAATACAGAGAATTATGTTTTCTGAAAGGTACGAGACGCCTGTAAAATACGTGTTGAATATTCTGACATATAAAAGCAGTAATCGGTTGTGCCGGGACCAGCCTCCTGCGTGTGGGGGGAGGGGAACTTATTTTAGGAATCACCAGATAGGAAGATTACGGTTTATTTATATATTTTTCTTTATCTCTGGCTAAGGAAGCAGTTGGCTGCAAGAGATAAGAGCCAGGTCTGAGCAGCCTAATTGTAAAGCATTGGTATCTCTCTGCAAGAAACAATGTGACACAGAATCCGACATTTAGAAAGCAACGAGAAAATGGAAAATATTAAAGGGCCGGTACCTCCAAAAAATGAAATGTCCTTATTGTGTTTATTTTATGTTGCTGATATCTTACATGTGTTTGTTTTTCTCTTGTATGTTTAGTTAAGAAAATATTTCCCTCTATATGTGTCACTGGGTGCATCCATTGTGTGATATTTTCCTCTATACGTGTCACTGGGTGCATCCATTGTGTGATATTTTCCACTATATGTGTCACTGGGTGCATCCATTGTGTGATATTTTCCTCTATATGTGTCACTGGGTGCATCCATTGTGTGATATTTCCCTCTATATGTGTCACTGGGTGCATCCATTGTGTGATATTTTCCTCTATATGTGTCACTGGGCGCATCCATTGTGTGATATTTTCCTCTATACGTGTCACTGGGTGCATCCATTGTGTGATATTTTCCACTATATGTGTCACTGGGTGCATCCATTGTGTGATATTTTCCTCTATATGTGTCACTGGGTGCATCCATTGTGTGATATTTCCCTCTATATGTGTCACTGGGTGCATCCATTGTGTGATATTTTCCTCTATATGTGTCACTGGGTGCATCCATTGTGTGATATTTTCCTCTATATGTGTCACTGGGTGCATCCATTGTGTGATATTTCCCTCTATATGTGTCACTGGGTGCATCCATTGTGTGATATTTTCCTCTATATGTGTCACTGGGCGCATCCATTGTGTGATAATTTACTCTATATGTGTCGCTGGGTGCATCCATTGTGTGATAATTTACTCTATATGAGTCGCTGGGTGCATCCATTGTGTGATATTTTGTGTTATAAACTCCCCCCCCCCCAGTATCTTTCCAACACTTGCTCCTCACTGTGTGGCTTTGGTCATAGAATGGAGTGAATGGGTCAGTCACCGACTCACATCATTGTATTGTGTGGGAAGTATTCAAAGGACATCACCAGGGGGTAGATTAGAAGGCTTTTAAGCTCCTGGTCTGCTCTCACACAGCTGCCAGCTCTTAGCTCAGCTGGCCTGGAGAACAATAGCCTCCTGCAGCCTTATCTAAACATTTTCTCCCCCACTTCATTAATTGTTAAATACTGTAGATTTTATAAATAACAGCAGTAAAGTAAAGCTTTTGCACAGATTTTGGTAAATGTTGCATGATAGGAAAAATACACAAAATGGAAACAGGAGATCAATACCTCATTTTACTTTTCCTTTTTACATGCAATTACTTCAACAAAGAAAAAAAAAACATAGCATGTGTTTATAATGTGGTTTATTTGTAATGCACAAGTAACATGTACGTGGTAGTGTCCCTTTAATAAAAACGCTATAGAGCAAGGATCTCAAACTCCGGCCCCTCACATGTCAATTGCCTACAATTCCCAGAATTTGTTGAACGCAATAGATGCCAGGGAATAAGGGAGTTGTAGTTCAGAAACATCTGTGGGCCAGAGTTTGAGATCCCTGCTATAGAGTGAATACACTGGAATGGAACGTACAAAAATCAAAAGGAGACACAAGTTAAAAACACTTCTCTACAACATCCTGTTTCCTGCAAATCCAGATTTTCCATACATAGACCAGGATTCAGCTGGGATTTGCCAGCCGCTCCTAGCCCTGTCTCTGCCTTCAAAGAGATAGCTGTGCTTGTATAGTAAAATCAGTCGAGTGAGGCAAGACTCCGTATGAAAGATCTTTCGTCAAGCAATGACGTATCATTATTATTACTAAACTTTATTTATATAGCGCCAGCATATCCCACAGCGCTGTACAATGGGCACAATATAGACAGGGTTACAATACATTGAACAACATTTTGACAAACCAGTACAGGAGGAAACGAGGGCCCTATTCCCGTGGGAACTCACAATCTAGAAATACGTATCACAGTAAGATGTTTGTGATCGATACAATGTCCATCACTCACTGTGACATCACACGGAACATGAAACTTCTCAGAATCGCAGATAATGTGTATCAAACATAGAGGGTCCCCCCCCACTTCTCATTCTTGACCATAGGCGTGCGCACAGGGTGTGCCGGGTGTGCCCAGGCACACCCTAATGTTAGGTGAAGGGTTTATCTTTGACCCCCTACATAGATATTTTGGATGTTCCTTATCTGTTTCATGATTACTATTACATGAATAATGACTGTATCTCAGCATAAACATTGGTTATGCCCGTACGTGTGTCTGGTGTGACTAACAAGAAGATGAAGAGGTCCTTTTTCACCTCCTACATTGACATTTTCGATGCCCCTTATCTGGGTCATGATAAATAACATTAAAACTGACTGGCCGCACCTTGAATATGCTGTGCAATTTTGGGCACCTGTCTTAAAAAAAGATATTATATCGTTAGAAAAAGTGCAGAGACGGGCAACTAAATTAATAAGGGGGATGGAAGGGTTAAGTTATGAGGAAAGACTAACAAGCTTAAACCTGTTTAGTTTAGAGAAAAGGCGCCTTAGAGGGGATCTGATAACCTTATATAAATATATACGGGGCCATTATCAACCATTGTCTGATAACCTATTCATTAACAGGACTATACATAGGACACGGGGTCATCCATTTAGACTGGAAGAAAGGAAATTTAGCTTAAAGCATAGGAAGGGTTATTTTACGGTGAGAACAATAAAGCTGTGGAATTCTCTGCCTGTTGAGGTGGTTGGGTCAGAGTCTGTACAGACTTTTAAAAAACGACTGGATGACTTCCTGCAGACACAGAATATTAAGGGTTATAATATTTAATATGTGGGTAAAAGCTTCTTGATCCAAGGAGAAATCTGACTGCCATTCTGGGGTCAAGAAGGAATTTTTTCCCAGTATGTTGCATATTGGCGATCGCTTCAGACTGGGTTTTTTGCCTTCTTTTGGATCAACAGCAGTAGGTTATGTGGGAGAGGCTGAACCCGATGGACGCATGTCTTTTTTCAGCCTATATAACTATGTAACTATGTAACTATGTAACTATGTAACTATGTAACTGTATCTCTGGTTACAGGCTCATTATTTTGAATGAAAAATGTGTTTTTTCATTTTTTGCAAAATCTTCTAAACTTTAGTTTTCAGTTAATAAATGTTCTATGGGTGCACACCCTAATGTAACGGGCTGCGCACGCCAGTGTTCTTGACATTAGGCAGAATGAACAGATACAATGTACCCTGACATGAAAAAGCAAGACACATGCCTGCAGCCAGGATGCACAGGGACCCAGGAGCGGCAGGACCCGATTAAACGGATCCGACGTGTAATATGATAGAAGCTTAAGGGTCACCGGAAGAAATGGGCCAAATGGTGTCTTCAAGCTAGGCTGCCTTGTATAACCCCCAGGAAGAGAGCTGAAGCCCTGACACTCACGCAGGTCATTTATTCTCCACTAAGGACCTTGGTGTCCCTTTAAAGTGATGTAACTTGTCCATCACGTACATAAGCTGTAACTAGATTTCTTGTGCATTACAAACAAAACCACTTTATAAAAACACATTAAAAAACACATGCTGCTGTTTTTTTTCTTTGTTTGAAGTAATTGCATGTAAAAAGGAAAAATATTCTTTTTTTATCTGCCGTTTCCATTTTGTGTATTTATCCCAAGATTTAACATTTACCAAAATCTTATCGTGACTTTTACTTTACAGCTATAGTTCATCTAATCTACAGTTATTTACCAGTTAACCCTTTCGCTGCTGAGGCATTTCCCGCCTGTGTGCTGAGGTCATTTTTACCGGTTTTGCTCATCATGTTTAAACGTGTTTTGAAGGCTTATTTTAGTATATGACCCAGACATATTATATATCGTTCTTTCCGTCAGACTCGGCAGATTCATAATAAGTCATTATTATATGTATACGTCATGACCTGTCTGTATATTATAACAAAAAATGCAATAAAATATGAATTTTCAATAATTTACAACATGTAAAGTGTTTTTTTTCACATTTTAACATGCGAGCAATTGCGGTTATATTTTGTATGGGGTGCGCTTGTTCAAAAAATTAGAAATGGGGTCTCGTTATATTTTTTTTGGGGAAAATTACGCGATTTTTAACAAACGCACCGCATACAAAAGTCGTTAGTGCAGCATCATTGTTCACATTATAATTGAAATGGGAACAATATTGCTGCATTAACAAACCAAAAAAACTTGTTTATTTTTTTTAAAATATTTTTTTATTTTTATTTTTAAGTTTAATTTTTTTTAAAAAACTTTGTTCGCAGTCGTGTTTGGTATCGTTGGAACGGCCATGCTCTGGCCGATCCAACAGTACCAAACTTTAACCCCTAGCTGCCACGGATCGGGAGATAGGGGGTTCATTGGACCCCTATCTCCACCATTGGTGGCAGCTAGGGGTTAACTCCAGGACTGGCGTCATCGTGCCATGCACGATGACGCCAGTCCTCAGGGGGAGTTCCCGGAGGCTTGGCCGACATCCAAGATGTCGGCCAGCTCCGGGAAAGGATCACTAACCGGCGCTTTTAGCGCCGATTCGTGATCCGGCTCCCCAGGGGTTAATGACAGCCACTGTTTGTAAGGGCAGGCTGTGCCCTTCCAAACGGTGCCTGGCATTAAGCTCAGGACCCCCGCGATCGGGAAGGTCCACTCCACTCCTCCCTTTCAGGCGCCTCCTCCACACATGCGGGGGGGGGGCGCCTGAAATAGATGTCATCGCGCCACCGCGATGACATCTATTGTGCCCGCGGCGGTCCCGGATTGACGGGCTGACATCTTGGATGTCAGCCCGCACCGGGGGGCACAGCGATCGGAATCCGGCCGATCGCAGGCTGCTTCGGGAGGACGCGCTGAGCGCGTCCTCCGCAGCCAACCCTTCCTGCGGCAGGACGCGCTGAGCGCGTCCTCCGCAGCGAAGTGGTTAAAGAGGTGAAGGAAGGAAAGTTTAAATAAGTCAGGAGGAGGGTATTGTTCTCCAGGCAAGTTTATACAGGGATCTTCAAAGGACATCACCAGGGGGTAGATTGGAAGTCTTTTAATACATCCCACACAATACAATGATGGGAGTCGGTGACTGACCCATTCACTCCATTCTATGACACAGAGGAAAATATCACACAATGGATGCACCCAGTGACCCATATAGAGGAAAATATCACACAATGGATGCGACCAGTGACACATTATAGAAGAAAATATCACACAATGGATGCACCCTGTGACACATATAGAGGAAAATATCACACAATGGATGCACCCAGTGACACAGAGGAAAATATCACACAATGGATGCACCCAGTGATACAGAGGAAAATATCACACAATGGATGCACCCAGTGACACAGAGGAAAATATCA
Organism: Leptobrachium leishanense; assembly: GCA_009667805.1. Taxonomy (NCBI): domain Eukaryota; kingdom Metazoa; phylum Chordata; class Amphibia; order Anura; family Megophryidae; genus Leptobrachium; species Leptobrachium leishanense. The sequence goes on from CM019068.1 coordinate 21,503,285, forward strand.
CACAATGGATGCACCCAGTGACACATATAGAGGAAAATATCACACAATGGATGCACCCAGTGACCCATATAGAGGAAAATATCACATAATGGATGTGACCAGTGGCACATATAGAAGAAAATATCACACAATGGAGGCACCCTGTGACACATATAGAGGAAAATATCACACAATGGATGCACCCAGTGACACATATAGAGGAAAATATCACACAATGGATGCACCCAGTGACACATCGAGGAAAATATCACACAATGGATGCACCCAGTGACACATCGAGGAAAATATCACACAATGGATGCACCCAGTGACACGTATAGAGGAAAATATCACACAATGGATGCACCCTGTGACACATCGAGGAAAATATCACACAATGGATGCACCCTGTGACACATCGAGGAAAATATCACACAATGGATGCACCCAGTGACACGTATAGAGGAAAATATCACACAATGGATGCACCCAGTGACACGTATAGAGGAAAATATCACACAATGGATGCACCCTGTGACACATATAGAGGAAAATATTATCTTAACTAAACAAACAAGAGAAAAACAAACACATGTAAGATATCAGCAACATCAAATAAACACAATAAGGACGTTTCATTATTTTGGTGGTACTGGCCCTTTAAAATAAAACGTGACAGGTCAGGTTGTTTCACGTTCTCTAGTATTAATACACCAGGGTGGGTTTGGGACAGGAAGAATGAAGACACCATGAACTTATATTCTGCAGTAAGTGTTTCATATGGTTCTTAAAAAGAAAAACAAAACTAAAAAGCATTACTTTCTGTGAATTCCATACATGTGTCCACTCTGAGCCGCACACAGATTATTTTTGCAGTTGGAAAATTTCGTTTAGAAAATTAACGATATGTCTTTTAGAAGTGATTCCTGTGGTCCAGATTTGCTCTCTGTGTGTGAGGACATCTGGCTCCCAACTGCCTCCAGGAGATATACAATGATGCAAAAGATTGTGTCAAAGATGCAGACTAGGGGGTCTACATGTACATTTTTCTGCTACGTCACACCATATTGTTGCAAGTATCTCCAACTTTAACAATTCGTCGCCATCCTCAATGCTCCACCGTTTTAGGCAGATGTAGATTATTTCCAAGATTGTTGCCAACGCTGATCGACAAAGTTGACTTGCATCACACCTTAGTTTACTTGGTCTTTACAGCAAACACTGTCAATGTCATGTCATTTTCCTTTGGCAGTAGAGTAAACCGCCCTCACATGTGTGTGTGTTGATGTATTTTATAGCTTTCGGTTATGGATCCTTGATCTTGGGTGTCAATCATCTGGTCTTCCTGACAAAGCTTTGTTGTGTTTTTGCATTTTTACACACCTTCCTCTAGAAAAATCAACCTTTTCTGGCCAGGATAGGTTTCAGAAAGTGCCTTGCTGCACATTTTCAAAGGCCTCCTCAACGCTCTCCACACTTTTCTTTAGAGATGCACCGATACCGATACTAGTATCGTATCAGTGCCGATACTGCCGTTTGTACGAGTACTTGGTACTCGTGCAAATGGCCCGATACACCCCCTGATACCGGAAGCCAGTGCAGGGCCGGCTTGCCGGTTTCCGCGGGACTGGGGAAGCTGGCAGCGTGCATGAAGAGCCCTTCGGAAGGGGTGAGTATCGCAGCCCGCCGGAGGGGGAACGCTGGCCGAGTGCTTTTCATGCACGCGGCCAGCTTCCCCAGGTCTGTGAGAGCTGGGGGCATATCCATGAGAGCTGGGGGCAATATCCATGAGAGCTGGGGGCAAATCCATGAGAGCTGGGGGCAAATCCATTAGAGCTGGGGGCATATCCATGAGACCTGGGGGCATATCCATGAGACCTGGGGGTATATCCATGAGAGCTAGAGGCAATATCCATGAGAGCTGGGGGCAATATCCATGAGAGCTGGGGGCATATCCATGAGAGCTGGGGGGCAATCTCCATGTGAGCATTCTGTATATATATATATCTCGGGGGGATATATACATGTGAGCTGGGGCATTTTTATATGAGGTCTGTTCTTATTGGAAAGCGTTCACATGACATAAAATAAAAGTATCGGTACTCCGTATCGGTGAGTACTTTTAAAAAAGTATTGGTACTCGTACTCGGTCTTAAAAAAGTGGTATCGGTGCATCCCTACTTTTCATTCTAACCCTTAGTAGACAGGGCTCCCATTCAATGGGCCAATACCAGCAGATATGAATCCGGTATTGTTATAAAGTAAGATGGTGGCAACCTCATATAACATGGACTCAAACATATATAGGTGGACAGGACCAACCATCAGGTGTAGGAGAATGGATAGAGCAGGGCTGCCAAACTCACGTCCCCTCAGATGCTGATGTGTACAATTCCTAGAAGTCTTTGAATGTAATAGATGGCCAGAGAAACATGGGAGTTGTGGTTCAGAAACATATGGAGGGCTGGAGTTTGACAGACTTGGGATGGAGGATCCATAAGTTATTGTGGTCTGAAACTCAAGGTTGCAATCAACCACCCTTAACGTAAATCGGACTAGACCATAAAGCAGGATCATCGATGATCTTTGACTAACCAGAGGCATAGGTGCCAACAGTTTTCCAGGTGCTCATTGGCCCGAGGACTCTAAATTTACTCATTTGTCAAACATCTCAATCTCAGGACAGAGTCCATGGGCGATTATCCCTCAGGACACAAACCTGAGATGTCCCAGGAAGACTGGGACTGTTGGTGACCATGCAGAGGACATCACCATCTCCTCCAATCCATCTGCTCTGAGTAATTCAGTAACAGAGGAATCGAAACGGTAAGGCATAACTAGGCAGCTCAGGATGAGCTGACTTTGTGCCAAGTGGACCAATTAACAAGACCCCCCAGTTGACCCACAACAGACGTGGTCCACAAGGCATTTATCTGGTTTGTCCAATCACCGATCTGGGCCTTTGTTGACAAATTTGACCTGATTGTGGCAGATACACGTTCCAAAGTCCACTGCAGATGGATTCTTGGACGCACCATGAAAATCACCACCAACGGCCTAAACCGTTTCCACTGTATGTGTATTTTGGGACAATTTATACATTTTTCAATGAATTTCTTTCTATCCAATTACCTGAAGCTTAAAGCCACAATAAAGATACAAACAGACCTGCTGGTTTATCTGAGGGAACAAAAAAAAAAAACACCGAAAAAGGAATATCTCACATCCAAGATTATTGAACGAATAGATTTCAAACCAGCTGGTGGTGGGAAGAACTTTGACGTCACGGGAAGATAATTATCTGATTTTTCTTTCTCGCTTCTTAATCCCGGGGCTCGTTTTTTTTAACGTAACGTTTCTTTAATGTCTCTCCTGTGAATGTGATACATTAAAAGATTTCTTTAAATTCAGGATGTAATATTGGGTTCCGAAAGGTTAGTTTATATTTGAATAGTTTATCTTTTCGAACATAAACCTCACCCTGCATCATGTATAATTTTATATTAAATGTTTACAAATAAAGAGCTGGGAAAACAAACAGAACACAATAATACCATAAATCACGAAGAGAATATTTATTTAATATTAATATAAACTGTATAAATGATCGCATTGATCCCATGTCAGCCTCTGCCTTGCAGTGCTGTGTGTACAGGAAGCCCCACGCGTTTCACATTGCATTTAATAAGCAGAAATGGGTCTGGGAGGTTGCGATTCACAAAGCACCAGTGCTGTGCGTTTAGGCATTTCGCCAAAAATACAGTGAATTCTCTATTTAGCGAATGGTTACCGTATTGAAGTTGCAAAAGCAGTTATCGGATGTCGGCGAACACCACCGAATTGCACGGATAACAGCCGAACATACTTGAAAACGAGAGAAATCTCAATGGTAAATCTTCCTGGTAAAATACTTTCTCATAAAAAGTATTCTATGTGGCATTTTCGAGGCTGCCAACTTGCGGCGAGCTGCGTCGGATTGCACCGTATTTTGCTGTCCATTCGCCAGTATTTGGCAAATTGACAGTTTAGAGAATAAAAGAATTGGCCTGAAATTGCACCGAATGGTGAAATTCACCATCCGGTGCAATTCGGAGACTAGTGAATAACCTCTTATGTGTGCTTGTAGCTTGTGAGTGACCCAGGATCAGGGCCGGCAAGTTAGGCAGCCGCCTAGAGTGCACTGCCGCTTATGGCGCACCAAGCCCCGACACGGGCAGAGACTCGAAAGGTGTCCGTCCAGTTGGCGGCACACTCTGGGTCCCAGCAGCTGGCCACATCCCATGGACAGCCGCCGGGACCCTTGATCTCTGCATCCCTGGTGGCTGAAGGCTCTGTAATGTGATCTGTGGTTCGCGCACAGACCGCAAAGCTCGTCCCACATTGGAGTCTGGATTCAAGCGCCGGCAATCGCTGATGACCTGTCACTTGACCGCTGACGCTCAGTGACTGTCTGCCATCCAGACTTTTGCTTGTTTGTTTCTCATCAGCACCAGTAATAAGATGCGCATTAGGTTTCCAATACAAAAATAAAAAGCTAAAAAGCATATTTAATGATTTTAAAAAAAATAATAAAAATCACTGTGAAGGGGAAACGAGGCGGAATCGCAGGAAAAGCCGACTTTCAACATTTATAGCAGAAAGCAAATAAAATAATTAAAATAAAATTATGAGAAAAAAAAATAAAAAAAAATAATTGAGCACATCTGGAAGCATTCACCATCCGCAACCAGACTTATTGATATGTCACACGTGAGCCTTTTATGTGTGACTAATTCATATCTGATGTGTGAATGGGTTGGATTCAACGCGCACTCCACCTCAATAAGGAACAGCTTTCCTTCAATTCAAATCCCAGGAGGCATTTAGCACGGATCTTATTGTTAACCCTTGTTTGTCCTGGGGTTTATTCACCGCGCCCAGGAATTCCCGGGAACTGAATCAGCGACCGACAGATTTTATGCAAAATTATCCGGATTTAATAAAAAAGTTAACATGTCACATGTTCAACTACAATGTATATATTTATTTGTGACCATTGTTAACATTGCTTCCTTCAGTGGTTTAGAGCAGTGGTCCCCAACCCTGGTTCTCAGGGTCCACTAACAGGCCAGGTTTGCAGGATATGTGAAGCACAGCACAGGTGATATGATTTGCTGCTCAGTGATTGCTGGATTCAGTCTGCATTTCCTCAAGGTGATCCTTAAAATCTGGCCTGTTAGTGGGCCCTGAGGACCAGGGTCTGAGACCACTGGTTTAGAGTGCACTACATTAATAGCAGAACCTCATTATCAGTAGGGATGAGCTTTTCGGGTTCGGACGGTTCGGAGTTCGACCCAAACTTAGCCTGTTCGGGCGGATCGCGAACCCCGAACATTTCCGGGTGTTCGCCGCATGTTCAATCACAATGGACCACAATGCATTTTCCCACTGCCTGAAGCTCGTAATTGGCTACAGCCTTGCACCTGACCACAGGTCTGGTGCAAGACTGGTTGAACTGTGGGGGTCTGGGGGGGGTCTCATTTCGACCAAATATCAGGGAATTTAGGTGATGTGTGTCTTGTCACTGTGCCAGCAAGTTTTATTGGGGTTTACAACTTTATTTAAAACATTTGTGAATTAAGGTGATCATCTGTGTCTCGTCACACAGCTAGCAATTTTTTTTGGGGCTCACTAATTTCTTTAAAACACTTGGGAATTAAGGTGATCTGTGTCTCGTCATATAAAAAGTACCTCACTGTATTTTGGGGCTCACTAATTTCTTTAAAACACTTGGGAATTAAGGTGATCTGTGTCTCGTCATACAAAAAGTACCTCACTGTATTTTGGGGCTCACTAATTTCTTTAAAACATTTGTGAATTAAGGTGATCTTCTGTGTCTCGTCACACAGCCAGCAATTTTTTTTGGGGCTCACTAATTTCTTTAAAACACTTGGGAATTAAGGTGATCTGTGTCTCGTCATAAAAAAAGTACCACGCTGTATTTTGGGGCTCACTAATTTATTTCAAACATTTGTGAATTAAGGTGATCTGTCTCTTGTCACTGGCTGCCAGCTATCAGTGTGTCTCACTGAGTTATACCAGAGTTATTTAAATCTTTATACCAGAGTTGAATCAGAGTTCTGTATATATTAATCTATATATCACTCACCATGTCTGAAAGAACAAAAAGGACAGGCAGACGCTCCCAGCCACAGATAAGAGGGCAAGCAGCCCCTGTGTCGGGAGGCTGTGTCTCTGGTCGTGGTGGACGTGGTGCATCCTCTGCAGGGGCACGTTTGTCCTTTCTAACTGGTGCTGGCCATCTTAAGCAGCAGCAACATACAGAGGACTTGATGGATTGGCTAACCAGGCCATCCTCATCCTCCGAGTCCTCTGCCAGCCAGGCTTCTAGTGCTTTACAGTCCACCTCAGCTGCCAAAGCATCTAATGCAGCCTCCATGTCCACAGCTACTCCTGCCGTAGCCTCGCTATCACACACGGAGTCAGCTGAATTGTTTGACTACAATGAGAGTGACATGCTGCTTGAGGATGCGCAGCAAGTACAGTGCTCTGATTCAATCTCTGAGGTTGAGCAAGGGAGTATAATCAACCTAGAGGAAGGAGGTGCCAGTGATGACACACAAATAACTGGCACTCATGTTGCCCCAGCAGCTGCAGCATACTGCAAGTTGGCTCCAGTGACGAGGAGATAGGGGGTGAAGATGACATTGATGATGATGAGGTCACTGACTCCACCTGGGTGCCAGATCGAACTGAGGAATCAAGTGAGGAGGAGGGGGAGGAGGAGGAGGAGGAGGCACAGCAAACACAAGGCACAACATCCTCTGTGACCAACCGTAGCACTAGCCAGTCCAAGGCATCACATGTCAGAGCTGCTCCGGTGCAGAGCGCTGTTGTCTCAAAGAACACATGCAGGAAATCTGCTGTCTGGGAGTTCTTTAAGAACTGTGCATCAGACCCCAGCGTTGCTATTTGTAATCTATGTAATCTATGAGGAGGCTGAAGCGTGGGATAAACACCGGACACTTGGGTACCACGTGCTTGAGGCGACATATGAACAAGTGCCACACATCCCGTTGGGGCAAAACTTTGCGTAGGTCCTCCTCCTCCTCATCTGTCTCTACCCACACTGTATGTCCTGCCATACAATTGCCTTCAACCTCCACCGACAGGGATGATGCTACAGTAATGGATGTACCAGCAGGTCCTTCCTCACAATGTGACATCATCCCAGTAGCTGAAGATTTACGCAGTCAGATTACGTTGCCGCAGCTGCTGCAGCGAAAGAAAAAATATAGTCCCAACCATCCCCCAAGCACAGCGTCTAAATGTCAGTTTAGCAAAATTACTCGCATTGCAGCTGCTGCCTTTCCAGCTGGTGGACTCTGCTCCCTTCCGTGAATTTGCTGAATGCGCTCTACCACTGTGGCAGGTACCAAAACGCCATTACTTTTCACGCAAGGCCATTCCAGCACTATACCAGCACGTGGAAGACAATGTTATCCAGTCATTGGGAAAGGCAGTCAGCAGCAAGGTGCATGTCACTTTAGACACGTGGTCCAGCAAGCATGGACAGGGTCGTTACATTTCCTTCACGGTACACTGGGTAACTCTGATTGCAGCTGGGAGGGATCCAAGACGGGGCTCTGTGCTGGAGCTTGTTCATCCACCACGCCTCCAGAAAGTTGCCTGTATGAGATCTGTCTGCTCCATCACCACCACCTCTTCCTCCTCCTCCTCTGTCTCTGGTGAAGTGGCAGTTAAACCCACGCCTGACAGGGTCTAGCAAAAAGATGCCATACTGTTCTTGAGCTGGTTTGTTTAGGGGACAGGAGCCACACCAGGTCAGAAATTTTGTCAGCTCTGCAGGGGCAGGTGCAGAGATGGTTAACACCACGCCAGCTTGAGCTGGGAATGATCGTCTGCGATAATAGCAGCAACCTTCTCTCCGCCCTATGCAAGGGTAAATTGACGCATGTACCATGCCTAGCACACGTCCTAAATCTGGTGGTGCAGCGTTTCCTAACCAAGTACCCAGGGCTGCCAGAGCTTCTCATCCAGGCCAGAAAAGTCTGCAGCCACTTCAGACGGTCATTCCCAGCAAGCGTTCGCCTGGCAGAAATTCAAAGAGAATTCCACCTTCCCACAAACCGTCTGATCTGTGACATGCCCACCAGGTGGAACTCGACATTAGCAATGCTGCAGCGTCTGCACAAGCAGCAGAGGGCCATCAACGAGTACCTGTGTGAGTATGGCACAAGGACAGGTTCAGGTCAACTTGGTTTTTTCTCCCCCCCCCGCAGTGGCTGATGATCAAGGATGCATGCACTGTACTGTCACCATTTGAGGAGGCAACGAGGATGGTGAGCAGGGACAGTGCATGCATCAGTGACACAATTCCTTTCCTGCTGGAGCACACTCTGCGGGGAATTATAGATGTGGCTCTAGAGGCAAAGCAGCGGGAGGAAGAAGAGGCCTTCCCTAGCTCTCAAGGCCCCAGTCTTTCCGCAGACAGCATTCCAGCGGGTCCTACTCAGATCAGACAGGAGGAGGATGAGGAGGAGGAGGACTATTTAAGTAGTGGGGGCATTGAAGGTGGGGATTCCTCAAGGCAGGGTTTTGTGTGCCCAGAAACAGAAGGGCTTGTGCGTGGCTGGGAGGAGGAAGTACGCGATACGGTCATCCTCATTGACCAGGAAGACTCGGCAGCTAATGCCACCTCCAACCTACGCTGCATGGGCTCCCTAATGATTCAAAGCCTGCTAAAGGACCCCAGGATTCGTGCTTTCAAGGAGAGGGATCATTACTGGTTGACAACCCTTCTTGATCCACGATACAAGGGGAAAGTTGAAGAGCTCATCCTGCCCGCACAGAGGGAGCACAGGATGACAAAACTTGAGGACGCTCTAAAGCGAAACTTGTGTAACACCTTTCCAGGTACTGTTAGATTACCAAGTGCTACTGCTGACACACGTGCTTCTGAGGCTGCAGGTGATCAGAGGAATAGCGGTGAAGGCCAGGGCAGCTTGACTGATGCATTTTTAAAATTTTTTTAGTCCTCGACGCCCAGGGACGTCAAATGTAGGCACCCATTGCCAGCGTCTTCACCATATGGTGCAGGACTACCTAGGTACAAGGGCAGACCTGGATACCTTTCCAGCAGATGATCCACTGGCTTACTGGGTGTTGAGATTGGATCACTGGCCAGAATTTAGCCAATATGCTATGCAGCTACTAGGTTGCACTTCATCTAGTGTGCTTTCCGAAAGGACGTTCAGTACCGCTGGAGGTTTTGTCACAGACAAAAAAGTGCGTCTGTCCACCGACTCTGTAGACCGGCTGACATTTATAAAAATGAATCAGTCCTGGATCAGCAGCTATCAATCCCCTGATGCCGAAGTAACGGAACAGATCGGGTATGTCTTCTGCATGCACAAAACCTCCAGCACTGAACTCTTCCACAATACCACAAAAGGGTTACGGTGTGAATGCACTTGCTATGAAAGGCACAATATTTGGCTGCACTGACGCCTGTGCCAGATTTATATCATTTGAATTTTTTGAACAGCAGGGTCCAACCCTGCACTCTTCCACAATACAACAGAGGGGTTACTGTATGATGATACTTGCTGGCCTGCCATTAAAGGCACAATATCTGGGTGCACTGACGCCCATTACCAGATTCATATCTTTTTAATATAGGACCACATGGTCCACCCCTGCACTCTTCCACAATACTACAGAGGGGTTACTGTATGATGATACTTGATGGCCTGCCATTAAAGGCACAATATCTGGGTGCACTGACGGCCATTACCAGATAAAAAAAATTAAATTCAATATAGGACCAACCACATGGTCCACCCCTGAACTCTTCCACAATACTACAGAGGGGTTACTGTATGATGATACTTGCTGGCCTGGCATTAAAGGCACAATATCTGGGTGCACTGACGCCCGTTACCAGATTCATATCTTTTTAATATAGGACCGCATGGTCAACCCCTGCACTCTTCCACAATACTACAGAGGGGTTACTGTATGATGATATTTGATGGCCTGCCATTAAAGGCACAATATCTGGGTGCACTGACGCCCATTACCAGATTCATATCTTTTTAAAATAGGACCGCATGGTCCACCCCTGCACTCTTCCACAATACTACAAAGGGTTTACTGTATGATGATACTTGCTGGCCTGCCATTAAAGGCACAATATCTGGGTGCACTGACGCCTATTAACAGATAAAAAAAATTAAATTCAATATAGGACCAACCACATGGTCCACCCCTGCACTCTTCCACAATACTACAGAGGGGTTACTGTATGATGATACTTGCTGGCCTGGCATTAAAGGCACAATATCTGGGTGCACTGCCATTGACGCCTGTATCAGATTCATATCCTCAGAGGGGTTACGGTGTGACGGCACTGTTGCCGACGCTAAAAGCCTAATTTTAAAGCACCTATTGTTACTTTCTTCCAAAGACTGCATAAGTTTCACAATAATTTAGCCCAAAAAAACACTAAACTTTTTCTGCGCGTCCTAAAATGTCTTTTCATACAGGCTGCCGCCCCAAGCAGTTTATGGATAGATTAAAGGAAAAGCATTTACCGTCATATGAAACGTCATTTATTTGTTTTTAAGTGTTTCTATACATCCTAGAAATCCGCCACTTCACGGGCAGGTTATGGGGACCTTTTAGGCACGATATTTGAAGGAATTTTTCGTTTTTATTTTTAACCCTTATTTCATGGAAAACTCACTGTCCCTTTAAAAACGTTTTTTTAAAACTTTTAATCCTTGTTTCCTGTCCCCCAGGGCACTACCCGGACCCCCATACACCTTCTATGGCAAATATGTAGCATATATGCCCTCTTGGAGGGCACTCTAAAAAACTGAATTTTCAGCCCCATTGACTTGCATGGGAGTTCGGGTTCGAGTTCGGTCCCGAACAAATGGGAAGTTCGGGTTCGGGCTCGAACCGAACTCGGGGGGTGTTCGGCTCATCCCTAATTATCAGCTCAACACACTGGTAAGGTTGCCAGGTTGGCCATATTTTCCTGGACACATAGCGTCAGGAATGTAATATGGTCCTAACGTTAGCGCTCACCTGTGTGAGCGTTAACATTAGCATTGGTGGCCCTAGCACTAAGCCCCTAACCCTAAAACTAACCCTAACAACTAACCCAAAAACAAGCACAAACATAAAACTTAATACTAACACAAACCCCTAACCCTTAAACTTACCGTAACCCAAAAAAACAAGCAAACATAAAACCTAATACTAACACTAACCCCCTAACCCTAAAAATTACTGTAGCGCTGCTTTAAAAACACTGTATTCTGGTGCGTGAACTATTGTTGCCACCAGAGGGAGACAGACATTGTGGACTATGCTGGACAAAAACTGAACTACACCGACCATCATCCTTTGCGTGAGGACAGGAAGGAGGTGGTACAGGAAGAGGAAGGAGATCAGCAGCCTCATGTAAGAGAGAAGCAGAGTGAGTGGAGCAGTGAAAGGTGGAGGACGCACGTTGGAGCTGTCAGGGATCGCAACCAGGCCGGAGTACAGACGCTGTCTTACTGGTGCTGGAGATCGGAACAGTGACCATGTTAAGACCTACCTGCGCAGCGCTGAGAGGTCTGAAGGAAGAGTTAGATCCGGCAGGACCCCGAGTTAGGAGACCGCGCTGATCGATTGGGAGTGCAGGCGGTGGATCGTTGTCCCAGTTGCGGAGATTTGGCAGGCTGAGAGCAGATTCAGTGGCATGGAGTCCCAGTACACAAAGGAGAAGATCTTGTAGTCAAGGCATCAAGTGCAGGACAGTTTCGTTCATCGGATTGGTGAGAGGCCTCCAGGCCGCAGTCCCAAATAAGAAAACGCACGCTGCAGTATTGTTTAAATCCACAGGGCCCCAACAGTGGCTAGTCGAAGATTGTTTGTTTCATTCACTGGCCAGTTGAATACAGTACCCGGGTACCCGAGACAACACACATACACATTTTTGAGCTATTATTCACGGGACTTACACTCCAGAACTGAGGGGGTTAACCGTTTCTTTTGCCGCCGCGTGTTTTTCCCGCGTTACGAATTCTTGTCATTTAAATACCGTATATGCGTAATATATGCTGCTTTATTGGGATCAGTAAAAAATATAATACATAAAAATCCACAACACTGCTGGTGTATAGTTATTTCCTAGTGTGGTGAGACTAACCCGAGGTTTATTCAGCGGCTCCTCCGGGAGTGAGCGCTACATTACCTTAACCCAAAAACAAGCACAAACATAAAACCTAATACAAACATTAACCCCTAACCCTAAAATTTACCTTAACCCATGAAACAAGCAAACATAAAACCTAATACTGACACTAACCCCCTAACCCTAAAACTTACCTTAACCCAAAAACAAGCACAAACATAAAACCTAATACTAACACTAAACCCCTAACCCTAAAATTTACCTTAATCCATGAAACAAGCAAACATAAAACCTAATACTGACACTAATCCCTAACCCTAACCCATAAAGCAAGCACAAACATAAAGCCTAATACTAAAACTAACCCCTAACCCTAAAATTTACCCTAACCCCATACCCTAAAATTTACCTTAATCCATGAAACAAGCAAACATAAAACCTAATACTAACACTAGTAAACTCACAGCAATCCATGACCTCTTCCTTTCAAACTCCTTCAACCTCCTAGCTTTAACTGAAACCTGGCTAACTCCCTCTGACACGGCCTCCGTTGCTGCTCTCTCACATGGCGGTCTACACTTGAGCCATACCCCCAGACCGGGTAAGTGAAATGGTGGCGGGGTCGGAATCCTGCTCTCTCCCACCTGCACCTACCAGCATCTCCCTCCACCCCCATCCCTCTCCTTCTCCTCCTTCGAGACACACTGCATCCGCCTGTTCTCTCCTCTGGCTCTCAGGGTGGCAGTCATCTACCGCCCACCGGGACCAACCTCCCAGTTCTTTGACCACTTTGCTACCTGGCTTTCTCACTTCCTGTCTTCTAATCTTCCATGCCTAATTCTCGGGGACTTCAACATTCCCATAGACGATCCTTCCGCCCCTGCTGCCTCCAAACTTCTTTCACTCACGTCCTCCCTTGGACTCACACAATCCTCCCTCCTCCCTACCCACCGCGATGGTCACGCTATTGACCTTGTCTTTTCCAACCTCTGCTCCATTTCTGAGTTCAAATGTCGCCCTTTCCCCATCTCTCTTTCAACCTATCTGGACTTCCTAAACACCCTGCTCCCCCACCCCGCACACACACTCGCAGAAATCTACATGCAGTGGACCCCATCAATTCTCCAACCTACTTCACCACCTCCCTCATACCTCATCCTTTACCTGCCCTGATGCTGCCACTAATCACTACAACACTACGCTTATCTCTGCTCTAGACACTCTTGCTCCTCTTCGACTCTGTAAGGCCCCACGCCGCCAGTTTCAGCCCTGGCACACCCTCCAGACTCGCTACCTGCAAAGATGCTCCCACACTGCAGAGCGTGCCTGGAGGAAATCCCGCTCTGAAGCTGATTTTGTTCACTTCAAGTTTATTCTCCGGTCATACACCTCTGCCCTCCAATTGGCCAAACAATCCTTCTTCTCATCTCTTATATCTACGCTGTCCTCCATCCCTAAACAGCTCTGGTCCACCTTCAACACCCTCCTCTACCCACCTGCACCTCCCCCCACAGCTGCCTTCAGCGCTCAAGACCTGGCAGACTACTTCCTCAGTAAAACTTTAACTATCAGAAGCAACATCCCAACACAAGATAGTTATCTGCCACCTCCACTCCCACAGGACCCCTCTGCCACCCTCTGCCGCTTCCTCCCAGCCACTGAGGAGGAAGTCAATTCCTTATTGTCCTCCTCACATCTCACCACGTGCCCGCTCGACCCCATTCCCTCACATCTAATTCCTCCCCTCTCCTCCTCCCTCACCCCTGCTCTCACACACATCTTCAACCTATCTCTCTCCACTGGCTCCTTTCCATCCGCCTTCAAACACGTGCTAGTTACCCCTTTACTAAAGAAACCATCCCTAGATCCCAACTCTCCATCCAACTACCGCCCTGTATCCCTGCTTCCCTTCACATCAAAGCTCTTAGAAAAACTAGTCTTCAACCGCCTCTCCCTCTTCCTGTCCTCCAATTCCCTACTTGACCCCCTGCAATCTGTCTTCCGTCCCCTACACTCAACTGAAACTGCCCTCACCAAAGTCACCAACGATCTCCTAACTGCTAAAAAACATGGCCACTTTTCTATTCTCATCCTGCTTGACCTCTCGGCTGCTTTTGACACTGTTGACCACCCCCTCCTTCTACAGACCCTCAACTCTCTGGGTCTCGGTGACACTGCACTTGCTTGGGTTGACTCCTATTTATCCAACAGGTCCTTCTGTGTGTCCTTTGCTGGTAACTCCACCTCCTCATTGCCTCTATCTGTTGGTGTACCTCAAGGCTCTGTCCTTGGTCCGCTGCTCTTTTCCATCTACACCTCCTCCCTGGGCAAAATCATCAACAGCTTTGGCTTTAATTACCACCTCTACGCTGATGACACTCAGATCTACCTCTCTACCCCTGATCCCTCTCCCCCTGTCCTTTCAAAAGTCAGTGACTGTTTATCTGGCATCTCCTCCTGGATGGCCTCCCACCACCTAAAGAACAACATGTCAAAGACTGAACTCCTACTTATTCCTCCCTCCAATGCCTCCCCACCTCCTGACTTCTCTATCACGGTGGAGGGTATCACCATCTCCCCATCAAACCAAGTTCGCTGTCTTGGAGTGACACTTGACTCTGCTCTTTCCTTCATCCCCCACATCAAGTCTCTTTCCTCCTCCTGCCGATACCAACTGTGTAATATTTCCAGAATTCGGCCATTTCTTACCGCTGTCACCACAAAACAACTCATACACGCCCTGGTAATCTCCCGACTCGACTATTGCAATAATCTCTTATCTGGCCTCCCTCTGTCCCGCCTCTCCCCCCTACAATCCATCCTGAACGCCTCCGCCAGGCTAATTCACCTCACCTGCCGCTCTGTCTCTGCCGGTCCCCTCTGCGAGTCCCTTCACTGGCTCCCCATCCACTGCAGAATTAAGTTCAAAATCCTTATCCTTACCTACAAAACCCTCACTAACTCAGCTCCCCACTACCTGTCCTCACTAATCACCAAATACACCCCAGCCCGCTCCCTAAGGTCAAACAGTGACCTGTCCCTAGCTTCTCCCCGCATCACCTCTTCCCATGATAGACTGCAGGATTTCTCACGCGCAGCCCCCACTCTCTGGAACGCTCTCCCTCGTACTGTCAGACTTTCCCCTAATTTCTCTTCCTTCAAATGCTCCCTTAAAACATTCCTATTTAGGGAAGCCTACCACCCAACTCACTGACGCAACCATCAATCACTCTCACCTTACAGTCCTCTCCTCCTGTTTCCAACCCCAACCCTCCCAGATTGTGAGTTCCTACGGGAATAGGGCCCTCATCTCCTCCTGTACTGTTTGTCAAATGTTCTTCAATGTATTGTAACCCTGTCTACACTGTGCTTATTGTACAGCGCTGCAGAATATGCTGGCGCTTTATAAATAAAGAATAATAATAACACTAATCCCTAACCCATAAAACAAGCAAACGTAAAGCCTAATTCTAAAACTAACCCCTAACCCTAAAACTTACCCTAACCCATAAAACAAGCAAACATAAAGCCTAATACTAACACTAAACCCTAACCCTAAAACTTACTTTAACCTCCCTGGCTGTCTAATTTTTTCAAAACTTTGTGTCTAAAAACCTCTCAATTTTTTTTTAAAGGAAACGTGTTTTTGTACATAGTTAGCCTGTAATAATTAGGAATCACGCACTGAAATCCGTGCAATCAAGAGTCCTTACTGGTAAAATCCTTTATAAATAAATAAATTAAAAAAAATAGTAAATACACTGAGTCCGATAAAGTTTGAAACATGACATAATTTATTATCCCAAAAATAATTATCCAAAATAATGCAAATAAATGATATTCAATAAAATACAACAAAAAACACTGAAATCTGTCTGAAAACAAGGGTGAGACGATGTATGGTCTGTTTCTTATCCTGTAGTGCCACCTAGTGGCCATTCATAAACATTGCACATTGGATTATACAGTGTGTTATAATTTTTTTCAAAGTGTGCTGCCTGGTCCCGCCCCCTGCATCTTGTGACTCGCAAGGAGCCTTACCAGGAAGCTACTCGTGCAATCACACTGCGGGGGGGCAGCCAGGGAGCCAGGAGGAGGTGAGTATTAGGGATGAGCCAAACGCCCCCGTGTTCGGTTCGACTTCGAACTCGAACAATTTCAAAAGTTAGAGTTCGAACACAATCCGGAGTCAATGGGACCCGAACGTTCCATTTTTTAAGTGCCCTCCAAGAGGGCATATATGCTAGATATTTGCCATAAAAAGGTGTATGGGGGTCCGGGTAGTGCCCTGGAGGACAGGAAACAAGGACAAAAAGTTTAAAAAAATAACATTTTTAAAGGAACAATGAGTTTTCCATGAAATAAAGGTTAAGAATAAAAGCGAAAAATTCCTTCAAATATCATGCCTAGGAGGTCCCCATAACCTGCCCGTGAAGTGGCGGATTTGTAGGATGTATAGAAACATTTAAAAACAAAAAAAATGACATTTCAAATAATGGTAAATGGTTTTCCTTTACTCTATTCATAAACAACGGCTTGGGGCGGCAGCCTGTACGAAAAGGAGACGTTTTAGGACACGCAGAACAAGTTTAGTGATTTTTTTGGCTAAATTATGGAGAAACTTATGCAGGCTTTGGATGAAAGTAACAATAGGTACTTTAAAATTGGGCCTTTAGTGTCGGCAACAGTGCCGTCACACCGTAACCCCTCTGTGGTATTGTGGAAGAGTGCAGGGTTGGACCCTGCGGTCAAATATTAAAATGATATGAATCTGGTATAGGCGTCAGTGGCGGTGCACCCAAATATTGTGCCTTTGGTGGCAGCAAGCGCTTTCACACCGTAATCCCTCTCTGGTATTGTGGAAGAGTGCAGTGGTGGACCCTGCGGTCAAATATTAAAATGATATGAATCTGGTACAGGCGTCAGTGCTCCCAAATATTTTGCCTTTGGTGGCAGCAATTGCCTTCACACCGTAACCCTTCTGAGGTATTGTGGAAGAGTGTAGCGGCGGAGGTTTTGGTAATGCAGAAGAGATCCCCGATCTATTCAGGTACATCAGCAGCTATAACAAAACCGGGTCAGCAATGTTTAGGCACTTGTCCTGCGTTACTGTATATGGTGATAATCGGCACACACCAGTAGCAACAGGAAGCAAACAGAACAGGCAGGGAATACACAGAGAAAATAGTCAAATGGCAGGCAAAGTCGGCAACAGATCGGGTCTTCAGAACAAGCAGAGTCAGTAACAAGTATACAAACTGATTCGGTAAGCTAGCGATGCGGGAATAAAGGCTGAGACACACTGAGCGTGTAGCGACGCCCACGTAGCGAAGTGAACAGAAGCAAACATTTTGCAGGCTTGACTTCACTCCGCTCCGCCTCGCAACGTGTCTACACTGCATTACGTTTGCTTCTCTCCGCACTGGACAGGAATCCACTAACTAAATTAAAATGTACACACAAAACCGTTGTATTTTCACAAAGCACATGTTATATAGGCAAAAAAAAGTTTCTACTGAATAAAATACATCAAAAATTACTGTTAATTTAATAGGAATAGTATAAAAAAAGGTAACCCCTGATCATATATATTATAGGGACACAGAGCGCTGTGTATAGAGTAGGGATGCATTGATACCACACACAGACATATATGTATATATCAACACGTAGACCTATATATAAGTATATATCAACCAACACGCAGATATATATATATACACCCACCCACAGACCTCAGACCATATATACACATATGCACATGGGGGGGGTGGAATGTGGACAATCTCAACTAAATGCGCCCCCCCCCTCATTTGGCTGATCCCTCCAGAAGAAATGTTGAATCCGACAGAGCAGAGAATATATATATTATTCTCTGCTCTATCGGGTTTAATATTTCTTCTGGAGGGATCAGCCAAATTGGGGGGGGGCAATTAGTTGCCAAAATCTGTGTGTAATACAAGTCTGGATATATATATTTATAAGAATATAGATATATATCTTATCTATATATATATATCATACCTGCCCTTACCTTCCCCTATAAATTTGCTAAAAATATACACACAAAAAAAGCAAATCACTGCCTGAGACCTCGCGCAGCCCACATGCCACCCCCCTCTACCTGGCTGAATGTATCTAATATATAATTAAATACATTCAGCAAGGTAGAGAAAGAAAAAAAAAGTTTTATTTTATGTTCCCGGGGACATTTAAAAATGTCCTCGGATTTTAATTTTTTTTTAGAAATGTGTCGCCTTACCTTAGCCTGGTGGTCAGTGGGGGCTCCCTGGATCCTGGTTGTGGGGGGGGGGTCTGCCGTGGCCGCAGGTGCAGTGGCTCCCTCCCTGCGCCTCCTGTCTCTGCCACATGCACCCGGGCGGCTAGCCCGCCCAGTCGCAGCTCTGTCATCCGGTGGCTGCATTCTCCTCAAGGGGATCCTTGGGAGGCCCCGGCAGGCTGCCCTCTACAGTGTCTGATTAGAGGGCCGTGTCTGCCTGATGTTTTAGTAACAAGAATGTTTTATCCCATAGGCTTCAATGTTAAAAATATTCCCGTTTTAATTCAATATCTAATAAAACCGTTGCTTAGAATATTCTGCAGTAAAGAGTCTCTTTATGTCTAGATTTTTTAGTATTTAAGCATTTTTTATACTTTTCAATTCTTTATTTTTTTTAACCTTTGGCGAACGTCCCAAAAAAGTTTGAAGTTCGCGAACTTGCGAACAGCTGATGTTCGATTCGAACTCCGAACAGATCCGAACCGAACGCTCATCCCTAGTGAGTATGCATCTAGCCCGAGTGTGGCTCGGGGTTACCATTCGCGGTAGTGAAATTTAACCCCGAGTCACTCTCAGGAATACCACCAGGGAGGTTAACCCATGAAACAAGCAAACATAAAACCTAATGCTAGCACTAACCCCCTAACCCTAACAATTAACCCCAAAACAAGCACAAACATAAAACTTAATACTAACACTAACCCCAACCCTAAAACTAACCCTAACCCAAAAAACAAGCAAACAAAGCCTAATACTAACATTAACCCCTAACCCTAAAACTTACCCTAACCCATGAAACAAGCAAACATAAAACCTAATACTAACACTAACCCCTAACCCATAAAAACTTACCCTAACTCAAAATCAAGTATAAAAAGTAACACTAATAATAACCCTAATCGCATCACTAAAATTACATTACTATAGTTTTAAATGTGACAGAGAAAACGTACATTAACTGTGCAGTCCCCCCCCCCACATCAAATACGAGATTTTGCCAACTTAATGTCAACATTTTTAACAGGTGACTTTTTTGTGCCGTCGTAACCAAATTTATAGAAAAACGTTCCATCCTGAAAGCGCAGGGTGGGCCACGTTAAGCCGAAATCCAACCAGTGAAACGAAGGGGCCAACACCCACAGAAACACATTGTATGACCTAAATCTGACCCAAACGACCCCACGCTCGAGGGACGGAGCATAAAAAACACATTCCCATAGGACAAGTTGTGTCTGAGCACCACACACATACGCCACACGGCGCGTGAATTTGAGGAGTTAAGTGGGTGATGTCTAAGTGGCCCGGCAACGCTCGCACTTGTCATTAAACCGGCAGCTGCGGAACGGCAAAAAGCTTTTGAGCAATTCTCTAAAAAAGAAAAAAAAATTCAGACATGCTTGGAGGTGCTGTACGGCCAGGCTTTATATGGATATTGTGAGCCACGCAGCTGTTCGGCAGCTGTTATTGAAATACATAATATTGGTTGATTACTCATAATTCCTAGGTGACTGAACAACACTGGAATCAGAGCATGAAAAGAGCGAAGGATTATCGAGAGCTCCCAGGCCTTATTCCTTGCAGATCTGAGGAGGAAAAAAAAGAACCACTGAAAGAGAGAAGATTCCGCAAATGGAATTCTATGGGGGTTATTCAGAAAGCGCCGAAATTTCAATTTGGCTCTCTCGTTTGGTGTACTTCGGCCATTTCAGATCGCCGACCCTGCGCTGAATTCAGCATCCACCGCAGGGTACCCAAAGTGCGCAGAACGGGATCGACAATCAGCCTGCCGAACGCTGTCGCTGAACAGACTGAACGCAGCAGCGGAGGTTGCCGAATTGCGGCGAACTGCATCGTATTTTGCTGGCAATTCACCAATATTTGGCAAATTGAAAGCTTTGTGAATAGCCGAACTGCCACAAAATTGCACCATACGGTGAAATTCAACAGTTGGTGCAATTGGGTGGCAAGATCGTCTTGTATTGAGTAACCCTTTATGTCTTCATCTGAAGGTCTTTCACAGGATTAATGCCGTTTGCCAGATTTCACAGATATTGTAAAGAAACACAAGTCAAGTAACTGACGAGTCATCGATTTTGCAGAGAAAACCTTAACTTCCTTCTCGATACTTGTAATCCTTTTCACACACATTGTATAATGCCAGGTGCGGATGTCATAGGTTGTCCTCAGTCTGACATTCTGACCTTCCTTGTAGAGCTGTGGTTCCCAATCATGCTCCTCAGGTCCCGTAATAGGCCAGGTTTGCAGATATCTGAAGCACAACACAGGGGATATGATTTGCTGCTGAGTAATTGCAGGATTCAGTCTGCATTTCCCCAAGGTGATCCTTAAACCTGTCCCGTTAGGGGGGCCTGAGGACCAGAAACACTGTTAGTAGGTCAGATGATCAAGGGAATGGTATACTGCCCTTCATCAGTAATCCCTCCTGGCATATCGCTGCAACTGCTCAAGAATCAATACCTGGCATATTGCTGTCTGTGACAGAATTCGACCAGGGACAGATAATGGGATTAACTCTGGTCACTAAAATGCATTGCGCAACATTCCAACAAAGCAGATCAATAGTAGATTGGGAGGATAACCTGGGGATTCAGATTATACAGTATCAGAAAATAGGGAGGGGCGGAGCTAGCTGAGGAAGCGAGCGGCTGCATGTTGAAGGAGCTCCGTGATAAACACGGTTTTTAAAGTTATTTCCGCCGCTTGCTCGCACTTGAGAAACGCTCTACGGTCTCTGGGGGCACTGGGGGACTCGGTGAGTTTGCCTTACCCCCGAAATTGACGCTCCGGAGTGGATTAACCCCCGAAGCACAATCGGGGCCTAGTACTAGCGGCCATTTTAGAAGCCTGGAAGGAGATTTCTGAGACCTTTTACCGCTCTTCTTCTTTGTGCCTGCGCTTTTGGTGACATGCCCACCGGTCGCTCACAGAAGCTGGGGTCCAGACAGAGGGACATTCGGGACTCCATGAGAGGTGGGTCCACTTCGAAGGGAGATGCGATCTCCTCCTCCCTCCCCCCGGGCTATGACTTTTCGGAAGATGAAGAGGACCCCTGGCACTCGGGTGGTAGCTCTGCGATGACCTGGATCTCCCC
This sequence comes from Leptobrachium leishanense, assembly GCA_009667805.1. Lineage (NCBI taxonomy): Eukaryota > Metazoa > Chordata > Amphibia > Anura > Megophryidae > Leptobrachium > Leptobrachium leishanense. Next base: position 21,524,867 of record CM019068.1, read on the forward strand.
ACAATCTCGGACACCAGACTCCCAACCACTATCTGCAGCAGCAAAAAAAGGGCGCAAAAGAAACGAAAAGCAGCGCTGACGGCGTCTTTGAGTGCCTCACTTACTGCTGGTGGCCTCTCTGACAGGGATTCGGCTGAGGAACCCCAGCTTTTAGCCAGCAGTAGTGTGGCTTCATTACGACAGGACGTTTTGAGACCGGGTGCCCAACCGCAACAAACGAGAGCGACCTCACTCGAAACCCGTATGACACAGCCTGAGGAAAGTCGCAGGAGGAGGATGATGATGATCTTCCTCTTACGAAAAGAGACCTTCGGAGGATCCTGGACGAACTCCGGGAGATCCGGGGGGTGTGGAAACCTGAAGTGGCGGCGGTTCGGGAGGAGGTTGCAACAATCCGTGCGCAGGTGACAGCAGTGCAGGCGACGACTTCTACAGTGCTATCGGAACATACTCACCTGTTGGGACAGGTCGCTGGTCTAAGATCCCAGGTCGAGCTTTTGTCCCGCTCTGTGGAGATGCTGGAAACAAGACACCGCCGTCGTAACGTCAGGGTCAGAGGCATCCCGGACTCTGTGTCGTCGGATGAACTCCCAGCTTATGTGTCTCGTTTGGCCCTTCGGATGGCGGGACTCCCTCCTGACAAGCCAGATGTGATCGGATCGGTATTCAGGGTTCGGAAACCTGCGGCGCTTTCGAAGGGGACACCCCGTGATGTCGTGGTGGCCTTTCGTGACGTAGCATTTAAGGTCAAGCTTATGTCTGCTCCTGGCGCAAGAGATCCAGTGAAATTTGAGGGCTCCACGTTGGCTTTGTATCACGACCTTCCATTCCAGACTCTGCTTGCTCGCAGGCGGTTCCGTCCTGTGACTGCGGTTCTTCGTCGGAGGGGGATCCGTTATCGGTGGGGCTTGGCGGGAGCATTGGTGGTGACACATAATAATGTCCCCTACACCATCACTGATCCTGAAACCGCCTGGTCCGACCTTGAAGCGGCGGGCATCTCGCCGGACCCTCCGGAACTTCAGCCAGACTGAGACCTGAGCGATATTGTTTACCCCCCCCCCAGCTTTTTTCTTCTCTGTTTACGTGTCACTGGTCTATAGATAAGCTCTGAGTATAATTTATCAGGACAATTTATGGCATTTACGTTGATAGTCCTACATGCTTATGTGTTTCTTTTGTGTTTTCTTCCTTCACTGAGGTTGGGACTTCTTGCTTTTTGTTTTTATTATTCCCTTATTGACCTGTTACTACTTGCATCTTACATTATCTGACTGGCTGACCGTAGTTAGTTTGGCCAGCCCTAGACGGCTGTCTTTTTCTACGTTTGATTTCGTGAATTTCTTGTTATGTATAATTCTCTAAATAAAGAATTAAAAAAAAAAAAAAAAAAAAAAAAGAAAATAGGGCAATGTTTGCCAAACATCGACAGATAAACAAAGACCACTCAAACCTTTAACAGGTGTAAACATGTTCCAGATATGGGGAGTTGGAAAGGGCTACAATGATCCACGCAGTAATCCTATTAGCAGATATTATCATTATTGTCTATGTTTATCTGTTACTAACAGTATTCATGCATAACACAGACGACACAAACAATGTGCACCTAGAATTGTATATAGGTACAGGGTGATTTCAACATAGGAGAGGGCTGGGAAAACATTATAGAACATCAGGCTTGCACCTCCCAAATGCAGCTCCAGGTCTATGTACCTCAAGTTCAAAGTGACTCATCACACATCCCATTAGTGATCCATACCGGGTTTCTCCCTGGCTGCCACAGGTGTGGTCATCATCAGCCCTTATGGACTTCCTCGATGGAGTGCTCCACTCAGACGTCAATTCTTTGACATGGAGTTAGATTTGGTGTGTCCACCCAAGAGCTACTCTTGATGACTGCTCCCTGACAACCCGGATTCCTGTTCTCCAAACCTCAAGCCGTGACCCCTTGGCCTCAATCCTACAGTTGTGTCCCCCAAGTCTCGAGAGTCTCACCATGTTCTTGCCTCGTTTCCCACCGTGCTGCTGCCTTCCTACCGAGGACTGACCCCCTTGCCTACCTCCCAAGGATTTCCCCATTGCTCCTACTTTATCTGTTATTAACCCTTTCTGTGTTGTGCCCTGTCCCTGGGCAGATCTCTTCTTATTACTATTATCTTTAAGTATACACTGGGGAATGGAGGGGCGGCAAAATGTTTTTTTGCGTAAGGCTTAGGATGAAGAAATCCTTGCACCGGCCCTGGGTCGTACAATCTGAGTCGTCCACAGTCTGACGACCAAGTCGGTCGTATCAGTATGGATCCTATGGAGGTCGCACATCCTGGCTCCATTTCCCCGGTCAGAGTACAAACAAATTGCCCTTGGATGAAAAAGTTTTTCTCCCGAAAAAGTTTAGTTTAGCAAAACATAACGCAATGAGTCGAGTCCTGGGGGAGACGCGAGGCGAGAGATGCCGGCGTAATATTCATTTAAGCTCGTAAAACCGCCAGAATTTCCCCTCTGCAAGCACTTCTCCAAAGTAACTGCGTAACCGTCTTCTTTTATGGCAAATCTGAACGTTTGAGCATTAAAAAGGCGACCATCGAGTCACTGATTCCTGTAGGTCATCTTCTATTGCGTAATTAAGAGACAAAATAATGGCTTCAAAATATTATTATTAATAAACGTTTTCATTCATAGAGAATAAAAGTGGGAAAGATTCACTGCACAGGTAGAAATCAGCCTAAATGAACTCCGTGTGACCTCACATCCCAACCCCCTCAATCCCCGGTATTTCACCTTTCATCCGGAGAGGTTATTCTCGCGTTTTTTAACATATCGCAAAGTTAATCACTTTGCTGACAGAAGAAATACTCGAGTCATTTAAAGGGACACTATTCATCCTGGCCACTTCAGTGGTTTTAAGTGATTAGGTTGTGAGGATTGCCCCCACCTTCTACCCCCTCCCAGCTCCCCCGATCTAGTGAAAACGCTGGGTGAAGTTGACAAGTTTCCTCCACTCACCCAACACCACCAGCAGCCGGGATTTTGACTTTCCCCGGCTGCCAGTCACTAGTGATGTCACACACAGAGAGCGGCCGACGTCACCCTGTGAGACCAATCGCTGTAGCGAGCGTTCTCAGAGTGGAAGCGATGGATCAGATCTTCGCATATACGCGCGTGCAGCTCCAAACCATCGCTCTGCGCAGGCGCTACGGAGCTGCCTGTCATACGTAAAGTGCGCAAGTAGCGGTGCGCAATTTCCAGTTCCTACAGTATGTAAGGTGCTTAGGAGCGGGAATTGTGCAATAACGCTTCAGGGAATTCCAGGTTCGGGAGTCCCTCCCTGAGCCGAAGAGGAGGAGCAGCGTGCGGCGAGGGAGAAAAGGGGAGTAAAGTCACCGAAAATATAAAATGTAAAAAATAAGTGATTGGGTTAGTGTTAGATATAAGGGTTAGGTTTAGATTAGCATTTGAGCTTCTATTAGGGTTAGGGTCACATTTAAGTTTAGATTTAACCCTAACCCTAACATTCTGATCCACTTTTGCTAAATTTTTAGCCAACAGATTCTGCCTCTTCTAACCCTAACCCTTTTTTCCAACCCTATTTCTCACCTTAACCCTAATTTCTAACCGTAAAACCAGAACACGAATTTGTCCACCGCTGAATCGTGTCTGAAATGGAAAGGCGTCCAATCCGGGGGAAGATGGGACTTATTTTAAATAAGTGACTTTTTTAGCAGGTCTGTTTTTGACATGTCTTTTGTCATTTCTACAGTAAACAGTTATTTTCTTGCTTATTTATTTCAAAGTGAACCTGTAGGATACCCCCTGTAGCGGGCATTGTACCTTGTCCCCACATTACCCCAACAGGCGATGAATGCCGCTTCTATCATAAGATCGATGCAGTATCTCATCCCTTACATAAGGTATCGCTAGCAGCAATTCAACCGGTTCCATTGCTGAGTGCCAGCATCGCACTTCACTGAGTGAGTCGCTTATTGATGGTCATCATGCAGTCAGTGGCGTCACTAGGGTTGATGTCACCCGGTGCGGTAACTCATGGTGTAACCCGGTGCGGTAACTCGTGGTGTCACCCGGTGCGGACCGCACCCCCCACCCCCCCTTGTGACGCCACTGCATCCAGTGCTGTGAAAATGTCTCTCAGCGGTGATATTGGCGTGATGACCAGGAGGGCGCTATGACGGCCCTACTGCTCACAGCTACCACACACACCAGGTCGGTGCCACCGGAAGCCAGAGATGGCAAAACGATGAACGGGAATTACTCAGTTTTCCTTTATATCTGATAAAAAAAAACGAACACATACTGTATATAGGTAGTAAGTAACTACCTGTCAACCTGTGTTGGGCTTGGTGACGGGTTCACTTTAAAACCAAAGATGAACTTGTGCAGTGCATAAAATTGAAAGACACTCTGGGGTACCATTGTGATAGATTGGGATTGGGGAATATTGTCCAAAAAGCAATAAGTAAGAAGGTCAGTGGAAAACTAAACTTCTATAAATCACTGGTTACTGCCTGCTTCTTGTTGCCTTGGCAAAGTCCATCGCAATCCGTGCCGTGGATCTCCGCACGCAGGTTGCAGCAAAATGGAATTTCAACTATTTTAGAATCATGCTCCAGTAAAATGACTTTTCATTGAGTGATGTATCATCGGCCCCCTCGTTTACCCAGACATCTCTGTGGACTTCAGCAAAGATCAATTCTCACCAAGCCATTTGTAGCCGACGGCCCCTGCAAGCGCACGGCCTCAAAGAGCCTCGTTCAGAAAACCTGTCTGTGGGAATTTTGCGCATCTGCCATTTTATTTTTATTAGGATTAAAAAACAATAATAATAAATAAGTCGCCTCTCATTACGGGATCCAGATCTTAGAAAAGTGAGAAAAACCAGACGAGAAGCGAAACATTCCGTTTAGAATGTTATGTTATATACGCATTCTAAAGAATCTTCGTGATCCCTCCCAGACGTGATTCTGTTCCGCTTTCTAGACACTGAGCTATTCATGAATAATTCGACATCGATTAACAGCCATGCAGGATTTGGGACATAATTAATGCATTGACAGGTACCTGCAAACTGATACGCAGGAAGAAACGCGAGGTTCATCGCAATCCATAATTTTTAAAGGGACACTACCACTTGCATAAGCTGTAACTAGATTACTTGTGCATTACAAACAAAAACACATTATAAAACACATGCTATGTTTTTATTCTTTGTTTGAAGGAATTGCATGCAAGAAGGAAAAATAAAGTTCGGTTTTAATTTCCTGTTTCCATTTTGTGGATTTTTCCCATCATGCAACATTTACCAAAATCTGTGAAAACGTTTTTACTTTACTGCTGTAGTTTAGCTTCTATGGTATTTAACTGTTAATGGGGTGGAAGAGGGAATGTTTAGATCAGGCAGCAGGGGGTGTATTGTTCTCCAGGCTAGCTGGCAGTTGAATGAGATAAGATATGGATCTTAAAGGACTGTTAATCTACCCCCTGGCGATGTCCTTTGAATACATCCCACACAATACAATGATGTGAGTCGGTGACTGACCCATTCACTCCATTCTATGGCCAAAGCCACACAGTGAGGAGCAAGTGATGGGAAGATACTGCGGGGGGGGGGGGGTTTACAACACAAAATATCACACAATGGATGTACCCGGTGACACATATAGGAGGAAAATATCACACAATGGATGCACCCAGTGACACATATATAGAGGAAAATATCACACAATGGATGCCCCCGGTGACACATATAGGAGGAAAATATCACACAATGGATGCACCCAGTGACACATATATAGAGGAAAATATCACACAATGGATGCACCCAGTGACACATATAGAGGAAAATATCACACAATGGATGCACCCAGTGACACATATATAGAGAAAAATAGCACACAATGGATGCAACCAGTGACACATATAGAGGAAAATATCACACAATGGATGCACCCAGTGACACATATAGGAGGAAAATATCACACAATGGATGCACCCAGTGACACATATAAGAGGAAAATATCACACAATGGATGCACCCAGTGACACAGAGGGAAATATTTTATTAACTAAACATAGAAGAGAAAAACAAACACATGTAACATATCAGCAACATCAAATAAACCCAATAAGGACATTTCATTTTTTGGGGGTAATGGCCCTTTAAATCGTTTTTTGTAGCTGTATAGCGGTCGGCCATTATAACAAATAATTGTTTCAAATGTTAAAAACACTGTTCAAGGCGACAGAAATCCAGACTTCCCTTTCTGCAGTTAACCACATGGTGTGTAAAGAATGTGAGGATGTAAAATGTCACAATGTGAAAAGTCACACTTGCAACTGTGCTTTTTTGTTCGTGAATATAAAACTTGATCGCTTTGTGCGAACCTTAAATGTGCAGTTAAAGTGAGTGATAGAACGTATCACGGTCAATTTAGGAAATGGAACCTTTATTTATACTTGATGATGTCACATTGTATCAGTGAGCTCCGGTTACTTAGGATCCCTTGGGGAGCAAGGAGGTAACAGAGTCAGAGACACAGGGAGATACATTAACCTCATCATGTGTTAAAGGGACGCTCTACTCATCCTCCTGACCACTTCATCTTTTTAAAGTGGTCAGAATGTGTGGAGTGCCTCCCCTTCTCTGACAATTTCCTTGCAGCCCCGATCTGCTTAAAACACTGGGTTCAGTAGAGGAGTTTGCTCCACCCCACCCAGCATCACGAGCAGCCGGGATTTAGAATTTCCAGATCGGTCACTAGTGATGTCACACACAGAGAGCAGACAACGTCACCCTATGAGATCAGTCGCTGTAGCGAGTGTTCTCGGAAAGGCAACCGATGGATCAGATCTGTGCATGCGCGCAGCTCCGATCCATCGCTCTGCGCAGACACTACGGAACTGTCCTATGTAAAGTGCACAAGTCCCACAGCGCCGCGCAATTTGTGGTTCCTACTTCCTACGCATGTCGCGTAGGATCACAAACTGTACAGAAAAGCTTTGGGACTTCCGGCTTTGGGAGTCCCTGAGATGAAGAGGAGGATCAGCGCGCGACGAGGGAGAAAAGGTGAGTAAAAACAGTGAAAATAAAAAATATCTAATAATAATAATAAATAAAAAAAAGATATATATATATATATATATAATTGGGCAGATGCGTTAGCTCAAAACACCACAATAAGGCGTGGGTAAGCGCGTTTCTCCCGCTGTTCGTAATTATCTCTTGTGACATATGGCGAGACCTCACACTGAGATACAAGCAACGCCTAGTCACCTAATATCACAGCTAGTATTGGGTGTGAATATTTAATTGAACCAGCCCCAAGACAGCAGGAATGACAACGTAACGAAAGAATGCACAACTCTTCCTGCACAAACAACAGTCAGAATGTGATGTAATCCCTATTTACAAAGTTTAATTACAGAAAGAAAACCAGAACTTCCCTCGTTTCACGTAATGCGAGTTATATGAGGATGATAATCAAGATATCTGCTGGTCATTACTCATCCCTCTACGAGAGAGTAACTGGTTGCTCATTACCCAGTGGTACCTGCCGGCCCCATCAGAATATGAGGATCTAGGGATATGTCAGAAGAGGAAATAGGATGAATAGTCACTACTTTCTACAGTGAGACCAATAAAGCTGTGGAATTCTCTGCCTATTGAGGTGGTTGGGTCAGAGACTGTACAGACTTTTAAACGACAGCTGGAGACCCAGAATATTAACGGCTATAATATTTAATATGTGGGTGAAAGCGTTTTGATCGAAGGGGAAATCTGACGCCATCTGGGGTCAAGAAGGAATTTTTTCCCAGTTTGTTGCATATTCGACGAGCATTTTAGACTGGGAGTAGGTTTGCCTTCTTTTGGATCAATAGCAGTCAGTAATGTGTGAAAGGCTGAACTCGATGGACGCATGTCTTTTTTTCACCCTATGTAACTTTAAAAGTAACCCCAAACAAGCACAAATACCAAACATATCCCCAACTGCAACCCTAACCCAAACCCTAAAATTTAAGTGATTAAGATAGGAGTAATCTGATATGACCGTGCACGGAAAAATCAACGCAGGGCCGTCAAATTCAAATTTTTGCTTCAAATATGACTTTTTTTTAACTAACGCCCAGTTTTGGATTTTTTTTTTAAAATTTAATAAATAAAAATAAATTTGCGACTTCGTCCTCATTGTGTCGCTTTTACCCAAATCCATTTAATCTTTGCATTGCTTTACTCGGTGTGTCAGGACGCTGAGGGGTAGCGAGAGGAGATTGGTCTTCTTGAGCAAGGATTTCAACCTCTCAAACTCCGGCTCTCCAGATGTTTCTGAACTACACCTCCCATGAACCTCTGGCCATTTATTGCATTCAAAGAATTCTGGGAATCGCAGGCAATAAAAATCTGGAGGGGGGACCAGAGTTTGAGACACCTGTTCTAGAGGTTTGCGCACTTCGCTTGCCCTAAACATCCATAGTTGAAGAGCGGCCAGGTTATAAACCGACTTCTGCTACTAAGGTGTCTCGCGGAAATGCAGCCGTAAAAAAAGTCACCTTAAAAAAAAAAGACGCGAGAAAAAAAGACCATGCATAAAAAAAAAAAAGGCATAGAAAAAAAGCACATTAAAAAAACAGACACAAAAGAGACGCGTGTCCGGCTTTAAAATAAAAAGACATTAAAAAAGAAGCCTCTGACAAACAGAAACAAACAAAAAAAATCGCGCATCCGCCATTGTTACTAAAGCCTACAGGATCCTGCCTGGACTGGCAGCTCGCCGAGGTGCTGCCAACCCTAAGCTACCAGTTCAGGGCTTATTACGGAGAGCGGGTTGGCAGCAGTGCAGCCCACCAGGGCCGGATTAAGATCTCTATGGGGCTGGAGCAGAATATTTTGGTGGCTTTTTTTGGAATTTAGTGAAATGAAAACATATTTTAGGTTATTTAATCGTGCAGATACGGGAATATCTAACCCAGCAGATACTGTGAGGAAATTTCCATTCAGATTTCAATCATTTACAGCGTGTAAAATAATTTTTTCACATTTTATCATCCAAACCTTTGTGGTTTTATATTCTATAGGAAATTCTTGTTAAAAAAAATATATAAAAGGGAACCTGACACTGCCAGGGTTATCCAAAGAGATTCGAAAAGTCACCGCACGTTCGGTGACTTTTCGTTCTCTTCAATTCGGTTCCTTTTGCCGATCCCATTTCGGTGACCCTGCGGTGTATTCAGCAAACAGCACAGGGTCCCCGAATTGCAGGGAAAAGCTGCCGAAAGCCTGACGAAAACTAACCGAATGCACGCTGAAAACAAGCAAAAACATCTGGATTAACCTTCGAAGAAGCCGAACAGAAGCCGAACAGGAGCCGAACAGGAGCCGAACATGAGCCGAATCACACAGAGCCGAAGCAGCTGTGACGTAGAGGAGGCAGTGAATAAATTAGCAAAACCATTTGTATGAATCTGGGAAAATGAAACGCTGTTTGCAAAGAAACTACTGAGCGAAAATGTCTGAAATTTTCACAGGAGGTCCAGGGAATGATACTAAAGAGGGCTGTTACAAAAAAAATAAGTAAACTGAAGAAAAAAAAATAAAAAATCGGACTTTTAAAAAAAAAAAAAAAATGCTTAAAGTATCCTAAAAAACTATAAATAAAGAGACTTTTTGCTGCAGAATTTTATAATGAACGGTTTATTAGATATTGAATTAAAACGGAATATTTTTAACATTGAAGCCTATGGGATTCTCCTGAATAAACCTGCCGAATGAAGCAACCGAATGGCAGGGCATTAGGGGACCTTTCACTGCTGGTTTGTGTTCTCTGAATAGCCGAAGCAGTGCTTTTCTATGGGGATTTCACTGCCTCGAACAGGCACCGAACAGGCACCGTATGTTCAGGCAATTCGCCAGGATTTGGCGAATTGCCTGCTCTCTGGATAGCCGAATGGCCAGGAAAGGTAACCGAACGCTGATTTTCAGCGTTCGGTTACCTTTCTCAAGCAATTCGGATCTCTTTGGATAACCCTGTATGTATAAAATACTGACTTTGCTCCCAGTCCCAGCGTGGGAAATGAGAAGGTGAGTAATGGCAGTGGTATTGCTCATTTTATACGTGACGAATGGACAATACCATCGCTTTGGAACTAAAAATACATTTAAAAAAAATATTTTCTTTTATATTTTACATGGTCACGTTTGGTATCCATGCAAAGACCAGACTCTAACTTGTCCAAGGACGCCTCACTTGACCTTGTGCGGTGTAAAGATTAGTGACGCAGGGTTCCAAAGTCGTCGTCCCACGTGCTCTTTGCTGCAGTGCGGCGATTTAGGTTTTTGATGTAGCAATTCGTAATAACAGATTGTGCCATCACCCCCACACTTGTTGGTGACATGACATGAGAAATGTGATGGTGAGTTAGTGCAGCATCATTGTTCACTTTATAATTGAAAAGTGAAAAATATTGCTGTGTTAGAAAGAAAAAATAAGAAATATATTTTACTTTTATTGTTACATAAAACTTGGTCATGTTCAGTATCATTGGAAAGGTCATGCTCTGGCCTTTCCAGTGATGCCATGCATAACCCTTTAGCTGCTATGGAGTTGGAGATACACGGGTCCAAATGCCCATCAATGCAGACATAGTTATCCTTTCTCTGGGCCTATTCTGGGGCATGGGCCTGGAGCTGCTGCTCCATCAGCCCCTATGTTAATACAGCCCTGCAGCCCACCCACTCCCCATCTAAAATCCCCATGGCCTTTGAGGGGTTAATTGCATAGGAGGGACCCTGGGTGCTCCGAATGGATTATTAACCCCTCAAAGTGTAACGTAACAAAGATGGGACTGGACCACAAAGCAAGGGACCTGGAGCCGCAAGAGGAGGGAAGAAGGACGTGGAGAATATTCTGAAACATTGTAACTATGGGAAAACCGAGGGAGGTTTAAGGGACAAAAAGGATATTAGATTGAAAAGTTTCAGCACGAGAAAGATCAGAATGAAGAAAGAAGGAGGGCGAGAAATGGGGGGAGGGGCAAGTCCATAATAAATTATATCATAATATAAACAGAAATAATGAAATATTTGACATCGGCCCCAAAGCAGCCTTTGTTCTAGTGCATGAATGCATTTCATAAAGTCAAAGTGCTGAAAAATAACACAAAGCCAAATAAATAAATAGAACAAATCCTTTCTGATATTTCACAGAATGGCGAAGGCGGCGTCAGAGGAATTCACAAAGTTTGGGGAATAAGGGATTTGTTTTGAATGCGAAACACAACAAATCACACATTTTCTCCCGTTATCTACCATTTCCAGCCGCGGCAATTAACAGGAGCGAAGTGCTGGGTTAGTTTTAAATTCATACCTTTGTCCTGCGCCAGAAGAAAATACAGGGACTCATTGTTACATGAAAAGGGCCAACAGTTTGCCTTTAAACAGTGTGGCGCAGGTTAATCTTCCATTCTTGTTCGTTGTTGCTGAGGAGAGTTTGGTACTTATATATAAAATGTATAAAAAAGTAAAAATATATATTTTTTAACTGGGTTCCATGACAGCCAATCACCATTCAGACTTAAACTCTTTTTTTCCCAATTCAGAAAATTTCTCAGACAAATCAGGATTTTTAATATTATTCAGTACATCAGAGATTGATACAAAAGGGTCTATATGCAAAATATCCAGCTATAACCACAAGTGAGCTAGAGCAGGGCTGTCAATTCTGGCCTCACAGATGTTTCTGAACTACAACTCCCATGATTTCCTGGCCAACTATTGAATTGAAAGAATTCTGGGAAGTGTAGGCATTGACATGTGGGGGGGGGGCTGGAGTTTGAGAGCCCTGATCTAGAGTATTATAGACGAGATGTCAGTCGATCAGTTTCAGATTGGCTATTCATAGTGGAGACCCTCAGATAAATGTCAATGCCAAATTAAATGCGTAGCCATCCTGGAGCTGCCCTCTGACCCATCCCTCTCATTCAGTTGTGAATCTGTTCCATCACGCTCTCCCCCATTCTGCTTCTGCACTGTCCCTCTAATCCCCTTTCAGCAATTGTACCATCCTGCTCATCCCCATTCTGCCTCTGTACCATCCTGCTCATTCCCATTCTACCTCTGTACTATCCCTCTCATCCCCATTCTGATTCTGTACCATCCCTCTCATCCCCTTTCAGCAATTGTACCATCCTGTTCATTCCCATTCAGCAACTGTATCATCCCTCTCATCCCCTTTCTGCCAATGTACCATCCCCCTCATCCCCATTCTGCCTCTGTACTATCCCTCTCATCCCCATTCTGTCTCTGTACTATCCCTCTCATCCCCATTCTGTCTCTGTACTATCCCTCTCATCCCCATTCTGATTCTGTACCATCCCTCTTTTCCCCATTCTGCCTCTATATTATACCTCTCATCCCCATTCTGATTCTGTACCATCCCTCTCATCCCCATTCTACCTCTGTACTATCCCTCTCATCCCCATTCTGATTCTGTACCATCCCTCTCATCCCCTTTCAGCAATTGTACCATCCTGTTCATTCCCATTCAGCAACTGTATCATCCCTCTCATCCCCTTTCTGCCTCTGTACCATCCCTCTCATCCCCTTTCTGCCTCTGTACCATCCCTCTCATCCCCTTTCTGCCTCTGTACTATCCCTCTCATCCCCTTTCTGCCTCTGTACCATCCCTCTCATCCCCTTTCTGCCTCTGTACTATCCCTCTCATCCCCTTTCTGCCTCTGTACCATCCCTCTCAACCCCATTCTGCCTCTGTACCATCCCTCTCTTCCCCATTCTGCCTCTGTACTATCCCTCTCATCCCCTTTCTGCCTCTGTACCATCCCTCTCTTCCCCATTCTGCCTCTGTACTATCCCTCTCATTCCCTTTCTGCCTCTGTACTATCCCTCTTTTCCCCATTCTCATTCTGTACCATCCCTCTTTTCCCCATTCTGCCTCTGTACTATACCTCTCATCCCCATTCAACAACTGTATTATCCCTCTCATCCCCTTTCAGCAATTGTACCATCCTGCTCATTCCCATTCTGCCACTTACCATCCCATTCATCTGTACCATCCCTCTCATCCCCATTCTACCGCCATACCAACCCTCTCATCTCCATTCTGCCACTGTACCGTCCCTCTCATCCCCATTCTACCTCCGTACCAACCCGCATCATCCGCATGTTCCCATTCTGCCTCTGTACCGTCCCTCTCATTCCCATTTAGCTACTGCTCCACCCCTCATCTCCATGATGCCTCTGCTGTCTCTTTTTGCCCTTCAGATCTCCTTGGCTGGCTCATTCTGTTACCATAGAGATATACAGATGTCAGACAGGATATAATCACGGTTCCTACGCTCCCATACTTTGTCTCAGTGGGGCCGGCCCTTGGCCCCCGGATTAGAGGCACTGAAATAATTTTGGCTGCAGTTCCATATTTCCCCACGACGACAAACACTGGAGTTTCACAAAAGAAAAATCCAAACAGCAGCAGGAGAAGCTTCGTTTTAATATTTGCTCACGCAATGTCACAGCATTTATTGGCGTCCAGAGAGGCATTAATTTGTGGCCAAGATCTTGTATTGATGATGGGAGAGTCGCAGCGCTGCGTAAAGTCTTCTCCAGCACATTATCCCAAAGATTAACCTCAATGGGGTTAAGGTCTGGACTGTGCGGTGGCCAATCCATGTGTGAAAATGATGTCTCATGCTCCCTCAACCACCACTCTTGCACAATTTGAGCCCGATGAATCCTGGCATTGCCATCTTGGAATATGCCCGCTGTGCCATCAGGTGAGAAAAAACCCATTGATGGAAAAACCTGCTCATTCAGTATATTCGGGGAGTCACATGACCTCATTTTTTGATCTCACAATGTTGCTGAACCTAGATCTGATCAACTGAAGCCACCCCAGATCATAACAGGCTGGCACGGGAGCTGGTGACTTTCTTTTGGCCAGGCAGTGTACAAGTACATAAGGAGAGTATGAGATGTGAACGTGGTGCTTTGCTACAAAGTGGTTACTACTTTATGACCAAGAGCCCTGCCCATTCCATCATGGTCCAATCCCATCTGGGCTTCCCGTGCCTTGGCATGACTCACACATTGCCAGACGTTCATGTGTTCATGGATTGTAGGAGAAATGAATCAGGGGATTCTGAATGCCTGGCATGCACATAAGAGTCATGCCTTCGATGTGGCCATGGGGAGGTATTGAATGTTGCATTTTAATGAGTAATAAATGTTTTCTTTAATAAGAGTCAGCTGGTGCATTGATTAACATTACCCAGACATCATATCACAACGCAAAAGGGTAACGACATACAGAGAGACATACCTGGGAAGTCTTTGTATTAAGTAATGCAGATCGCCGTGCCTCCGACATTAAGGTGTGACCGTAAAAAGGATTAAAGTGAATAATACCTCGGGATGATAATTGCTATAATGTAATATACAATGTGTAAGGCTAGGGTCAGACTAACGCATTTTTCGCATTGTCCGTGAAAAAGTGCGTTCGAACGAATGGACGCATTTTTTCACGGAATACGCGATAGCGGTCATACGATGCGCATTTTCGGCCGTGATTTTGTACGGATCATCAATAAAACACTTTTTGCGTCTGGACGTTATGTTGGCCGGACATGAGCAGCGTCTGACGTCTCCTAATCACGCACACACGCCGCTAGCGGACGCAGCGCACTCTGTACGTTAGTACTAGCGGTTTGACGTTCTCGAAAAAATGCGTTCGTTTGCCACTTGCGTTGTGCGGCCGTTCTTTGTATGCTGCCCGGCATTGTATGTAATTTGCTGCTAGCGCGGCTGTGATTTAGGGTATGTAATTCAGGCTTTTTCTGAGGTTTAGGATTAGATAAAAATGTTGGACTTGTTTTTGGTTAGAGTTTGTAATTAGGGCTAGTTCCCAATTCAGGCTTATTTGAGGGTTAGGATACTGTGTGGGCTTGTTTTAAGGTTTCTTTACCATTTGGGCTCGTTTTAAGGTTAGGGTTAGGATACTATGTGGGCTTGTTTTAGGGTTTCTTTACCATTTGGGCTCGTTTTAAGGTTAGGGTTAGGATACTATGTGGGCTTGTTTTAGGGTTTCTTTAGCATTTGGGCTCGTTTTAAGGTTAGGGTTAGGATACTATGTGGGCTTGTTTTAGGGTTTCTTTAGCATTTGGGCTCGTTTTAAGGTTAGGGTTAGGATACTATGTGGGCTTGTTTTAGGGTTTCTTTAGCATTTGGGCTCGTTTTAAGGTTAGGGTTAGGATACTATGTGGGCTTGTTTTCAATACCATTTGGCCTTGTTTTAGGGTTCATTACCATTTGGGGTTGTTAAGGTTAGGGTTAGCTTACTATGTGGGTTTGGTTCAAATTTAGGGTTAGGATACTATGGGCACTATTACAATCCCCGCACTAAAACGGGGGCGGTAGGGAGAAAAAACTGCACCTGCAGTGGAGGCGGGACAGAGCCGCGGTCCTCGCCGCAGGACAGAGGGTGAGTATAGGATTTTTTATTTTATTTTTATTGCCGGTGTTTAACGGATTCTGCAGAAGCGGAATCCATTAACACCAGGTTCTGGCTCTGGTTAGCTTTTCGCTAACCAGAGCCAGGCGTTAGGCTAGGGTCAGACGAACGCATTTTTAACGTGCGTTTAGCCGCACGAAATCACGGCCGTGCTAGCAGCAAATGACGTCCAATGCCGGGGAACATACGACGAACGGCCGCACGAAAGTTCGTCCGTGCAACGCAAGTGGCCAACGAACGCATTTTTTCGAGAACGTCAAACCGCTACTACTGACGTACAGAGTGCGCTGCGTCCGCTAGCGGCGTGTTTGCGTGATTGGGAGACGTCAGACGCTGCACACGTCCGGCCAACATAACATCCAGACACACAAAGGGTTTTATTGATGATCCGTACAAAATCACGGACGAAAATGCGCATCGTATGACCGCTATCGCGTATTCCGTGAAAAAATAAGTCCATTCGTTCGAACACACTTTTTCACAGACAACGCGAAAAATGCGTTCGTCTGACCCTAGCCTTAATCAGCGCTGGGACTTTATAATCCAGCGCTGATTAACACTTTGTGCTCCCTATACTTAACATGGGGAGCGCAAAGTACAGTAACCTCACGCAGAGGAGCGCAAGGTACCAAACGCAAAACGGGTTTTTTAACCCGTTTGGATTGTAATATGCGGTAAATACCGCATCAAACGTTAATGCTCACGCAGAGGAGCGCTACCGTTTGAATTACCCTAAGAGATCTGAATTGCTTGAGAAAGGTAACCGAATGCTGAAAATCAGCGTACAGTTACCTTTCCTGGCCATTCGGCTATCCAGAGAGCAGGCAATTCGCCAAATCCTGGCGAATTGCCTGCACATACGGTGCCTGTTCGAGGGCAGTGAATCCCCATGAAAAAGCACTGCTTCAGCTATTTAGAGAACAAAAACCAGCAGTGAAAGGTTCCCGAAATGCCCTGCCACTCGGTGGTTTAATTTGGCAGATTTATTCAGTCGAATCCCATAGGCTTCAATGTTAAAAATATTCCCGTTTTAATTCAATATCTAATAAACCGTTCATTATAAAATTCTGCAGTAAAGAGTCTATTTATAAATTTTTTTAGGATATTTTAAGCATTTTTCTGGATTTTTTTTAATATGTTTTTAACTTTACTTCTTTTTTCTGTAACAGCCCTTTTTATTATCATTCATTGGATCATATGTAAATTTCAGACATTTTTGCTCCGTAGTTTCTTTGCAAACAGCGTTTCACTTTTTAAACATTCAAGCAAACTGTTTTTCTAATTTATTCACTCCATTCGTCTGCGGTCTCGGCTTTTTCCGGCGGCTGCGCTGCGCTGTGCTGTGATCGGCTCCTGCTCGGGTTTTTCCGGCGGGTTAATCCAGATGTTTTTGCGGGTTTTCGGCGTGCATTCGCCGGGTTTTGCGGTGAGTTTTTGTCGGTTTTGCGGCAGCTTTTCCCTGCAATTCGGGGACCCTGTGGTGCTTGCTGAATACACCGCAGGGTCACCGAAATGGGATCGGCAAAAGGAACCGAATTAAAGAGAACGAAAAGTCACCGAACGTCGTGCAGTGACTTTTTGATTCTCTTTGAATTACCCTGTAAGAGATTCGAAAAGTCACCGCACGTTCGGTGACTTTTCGTTCTCTTCAATTCGGTGCAAATCGGCTTTCACATTTCGGTGACCCTGCGGTGTATTCAGCAAGCACCACAGGGCTGTCGAAGTGCAGGGAAAAGCTGCCGAAAAGCTGCTGAAAACCTGGTGAACACCTGGCGAAAACATGCTGAAAACCCGCAAAAACGTCAGAATTAACCCTTCGAAGACGCCAGAAAAACCCGAGCCGATCACATGCAGCGAAGCCGTCGGAAAAGCTGACACCGCAGACGAATGAAGTGAATAAATGAGCAAAACAGTTTGCTTGAATGTTTGAAAAGTGAAACGCTGTTTGCAAAGAAACTACTGAGCGAAAATGTCTGAAATTCACATATGATCCAATGAATGATAATAAAAAGGGCTGTTACAGAAAAAATAAGTTAAAAAAAAATCCAGAAAAAGGCTTAAAATATCCTAAAAAAATCTATAAATAAAGAGAGTCTTTACTGCAGAATTTTATAATGAACAGTTTATTAGATATTGAATAAAAACGGGAATATTTTTAACATTGAAGCCTATGGGATTCGCCTGAATAAACCTGTCGAATTAAACCACTGAGCAGCAGGGCATTTCGGGAACCTTTCACTGCTGGTTTGTGTTCTCTGAATAGCCGAAGCATTGCTTCTCTATGAGGATTTCTCTGCCCTCGAACAGGCACCAAATCTGCAGGCAATTCGCCAGGATTTGACGAATTGCCTGCTCTCTGGATAGCCGAATGGCCAAGAAAGGTAACCGAATGCTGAATTTCAGCGTTCGGTTACTATTCTCCAGCAATTCGTGAATAACCCTGTTAGTGTTTCATTACCATTTGAGCTTGTTTTAAGTTTAGGGTTAAGGTTAGGTTACTATGTGGGCTTGTTTTAGGGTTCATTACCATTTGGGCTTGTTTTAGGGTTCATTACCATTTGGGCTTGTTTTAACGTTAGGGTTAAGATACTATCTAGGCTTGTTTTTGGGTTTTGTTACAATTTGGACCTGTTTTTGGGTTATGGTTTGAAATTAGGGTTACAAATTGGGCTTGTTTTAGGGTTTGAAGTTAGGGTTATTTCACAATTCAGACTTATTTGAGGGTTAGGATTAGTTAACAATATGGGCTTGTTTTTGGGTTAGGGTTTGTAATTAGAGTTAGGTCACAATTCAGGCTGATTTGAGAGTTCGGTTACTATGTGGGCTTGTTTTAGGGTTTCATTACAATTCAGGCTATTTTTAGGGTAAGGGCTAGGTTACTATTTGGGCTCGTTATCAGGTTAGGTTTCACTCTGGTCTTGTTTTAGGGTTAGGTTACTATCTGGGCTTGTTTTAGGGTTTGTATTTGGGGTCAGGTTACTAATTGGGATTGTTTGGGGGTTAGGGCTTCGTTACCATTCTTGCTTGTTTTAGGTTTAGGGGTAGGTTACTATTTGGACTTGTTTTAGTGTTAGGGTTTCCCCTAGCCAACATTTTGCTCCAGCTTCGGCTCCTTCATTCGATACAGGGCATCTTTTAAATGTTGACCGTTATATCTGAGATTATAACCATTGGTTTCCACTTCAACAAACACCGGCGCATATTGAAGTGTTATTTTGGAGAAAATACAAGTGGAAACCAAATGTCCTCGTCTCTAGGATCACTTCACAAGTAGGGATGAGCTGTTCGGTTCGTTCAGTTCGGAGTTTGATTCGAACTTTGGCCGTTCGCAAGTTTGCGAACTTCGAACTTTTTGGCGTGTTCGGTTCGAGTTCTAAAAAAAAAAATTGAAAAAGTATAAAAAATGCTTAAAAAAAATACTAAAAAAAATCCAGGAATGAAGAGACTCTTTACTGCAGAATATTATAAGCAGCGGTTTATTAGATATTGAAATTAACAAATAATGTCTACGTGCAAAAATTCTCACCTCTAAATGAGATGTGCTCTCAAACGCCGCAAACAACAGGTGTTAATTAGTGTTTGGAAATAACATGTGCTTTTAATTAGTCTGGTCTGATGAATTTGATACATTGTCTGTAGAGACTGAGGGTGTGGTGTCTCCTGATCTGAACATGTATTAAACAACACCTGTGCTTCTGAGAAGTGTTCATTTCTCTACTAAAATCTTCCCCACTACCTGTCCTCACTAATCACCAAATACACCCCAGCCCGCTCCCTAAGGTCAAACAGTGACCTGCGCCTAGCTTCTCCCCGCATCACCTCTTCCCATGATAGACTGCAGGATTTCTCACGCGCAGCCCCCACTCTCTGGAACGCTCTCCCTCGTACTGTCAGACTTTCCCCTAACTTCTCTTCCTTCAAACGCTCCCTTAAAACGTTCCTATTTAGGGAAGCCTACCACCCAACTCACTGACGCAACCATCAATCACTCTCACCTTACAGTCCTCTCCTCCTGTTTCCAACCCCAACCCTCCAGATTGTGAGTTCCTACGGGAATAGGCCCTCATCTCCTCCTGTACTGTTTGTCAAATGTTGTTCAATGTATTGTAACCCTGTCTATACTGTGCCTATTGTACAGCGCTGCGGAATATGCTGGCGCTTTATAAATAAAGAATAATAATAATAATAATAATAATGATATGCTGTTTAACCCCTTAACCCTGCATTTCACTGCTGTGTGCTCAGCAAATTTTTACCGCTTTCGCTCATCATGTTTAAAAGCGATTTGAAGCCACATTTTATTAAATGACCCAGACATATTAGATATCGTTCTTTACGGCAGACTCCGCAGATTCATAATATATCATTTTTATATGTATACCTCATGTCCTGCCTGTATATTATGACAAAAAATGCAATAAAAATTGAATTTTTAATCATCTGCAGTGTGTAAAGTGTTTTTTTCACATTTTAGCACATGAGCGTTTGCGGTTATGTTTTCTATGTGGTGCGCTTGTACAAAAATTAGAAATGGGGACTTGTTACATTTTGTGGGGGGAATTACGTGATTTATAGCAAACGCATCCCATAGAAAAAAATCATTAGTGCAGCATCATTGTTCACATTATAATTGAAATGTGAACAATATTGCTGCATTAATAAAAATAACACACACAAAAAAATACATGTTTTTTTTTTACTTTATACCTGGTCATGTTGGGTATCATGCTCAGACCTTTCAATTGACACCCTCCATGACCCCCTAGCTGCCACGGTTCTGGAGATATCGGGGTTCAAATGAACCCCCTATCTCCACCAGGGGATTCCGGGCAGCAAGGGGTTCCCCGGCTATCTGACGTCATCACGCTATGCGTGAGGATGTCAGGCAGTGAGGGGGGACCCGGGGGTGGAGCCACCATCCAAGATGGCGGCCCCCACCGGAGCTAGGCCACACTTCGGCGTCGCAAGGCATCTCTATACACAGCCCCATCAGCATCTCTATACACAACCTCACAGCATCTCTATACACAGCATCTCTGTGAACCCTCAAATGAACCCCCTATCTCCACCAGGGGATTCTGGGCAGCTAGGGGTTCCCCGGCTATCTGACGTCATCACGCTATGCTTGAGGACGTCAGGCAGTGAGGGGGGGACCCAGAGGTGGAGCTGCGATCGAGAATGGTGGCCCCCACTGGAGCTAGGCCACACTTCGAAGTGCGACCAAGGGGTTAAAGCCAGGCACCGCTTAAAAGGGGAGACTCTCTCCTTTTAAGCGGTGCCTGGCTTTTTTTTGTGGGACCTCCCGATCGGGAGGGAGAGGGATCCGAACAGATCGCCCCCCTCCCTTCCAGGCAATTTCCCGGCATTGCCGGGAGGGGGGGTGGTCGTCTGTAAATGACGTCATTGCGCAGGGCGCGATGACGTCATTTACGTCGGGAGGAACATGACTTCAGCGTCTGCGGAACGCTGAAGTCAGAACGCCGCGGGACCCTGGACAGAGTGGTGAGTATCTCCGCCTGGGGTCCCGCAAAGCTGATGACGTGTGGTACATGTCCTCCTCAGCATACAGCTGGAGTAACTGAGGTTGTGTCCCACACGTCGTCAGCAGTGAAGGGGTTAAAAACGTCTTTTTTTTAAACTTTTTGTCCTTGTTTCCTGTCCCCCAGGGCACTACCGTGACCCGGACATTGTTTTTAAATGTTTCTATACATCCTAGAAATCCGCCACTTCACGGGCAGGTTATGGGGACCTCCTAGGCACGATATTTGAAGGAATTTTTCATTTTTATTTCTAACCCTTATTTCATGGAAAACTCACTGTCCCTTTAAAAACGTTTATTTTTTTTACTTTTTTTACTTTTTGTCCTTGTTTCCTGTCCCCCAGGGCACTACCCCCCATACACCTTTTATGGCAAATATCTTGCATATATGCCCTCTTGGAGGGCACTCTAAAAATCGAATTTTGAGTCCCATTGACTTGCATTGAGTTCGAATTCGAACTTTTGAAAAGTTCGAGTTCGAATGCGAACCGAACTCGGGGGTGTTCGGCTCATCCCTATTCACAAGCACGTATATATCACAGGCAGCCTCAGATCAAATAATAAATCACAAACAGAGCAGATAATACACATTGCTCTTTATTTCTGTGGCTAAATGACGGTTTTCCGGTCGGTCTCCTCCACCTCCCGTGGCTGGCACTCCATGGTACTTCTCATAAGGAGCACTGGTGGAGCCCAGAGGCTTAGCAGCTCTATATGTGCGTTAGAAGCTCTTGCTGTTTTGTAAGTCATCACAATGCTTTGATCCAGGTCAATTCGCTCCTTTAGAGCTTGGCAAGTTACATACAGCAGGACGCCCGTCCTTCTCTTGCAATTTCCGATGGATTTTCAAGGTGCTTTGGCGGCAACTAACAATGGACGAACTCTGATTACTTTAATTGCATTTCAGATAACCTGATTATTGCTCGCTATATTGCTGATTCATTGCCGGCGGTTGCTAGGTAATCGCTGGAGGTCAAGGAAACCTGGAGATGGAGACGTATCCTCCGCGTATCTGAGCCAATCGGTTGACAAGACATAGAACAAATCGCTGTTGTGGCAAGATATCATGGGAATACATTTTGTCAAGAAAAACCCAACAGCTTCCAATATGCAGAAAAGTCTAAAAGAAGGTCTGAGATCCACATTGATGCCTCAAAAAACTAAAAATACAATGGCAAATCAAGAGCTGGATGTTTCTGTAATGCTTACATCCCTTTTGCCCGCTGGAGGGCCAACATTTGCCCACATACTCTGGTCTGGCTCAGGCAATCCCCTTTCAGACAAGGTCCACATCATGTTTTGCATGTAAACCTTTGCCGTCATCCAAGCTCCTGGAGATCCAGCCTGGTTTCCTTGTCAAGCCAAAGGATTACACCTGCAACTCATCTCTGCTAATCAGGCCTCCATAAACAGCAGCTACTCCAGAAGGCAATGCTTTTGCATTGTGTCTGATCAATCATTAAGAAGTCTCCTGTGGACCTGTTCCTAGTTTTGCTCTTTTCATTTGGATATTCCATGTACCGACCCCTGGCTTTGGATCATACGTTATTCATTTGGACTGCTTCTCCGTGTACCGAACCCTGCCTTGGAATAAACCACATCGCTTTGCCAACCGCCTGCCACGGCTTATGGACATTTGACCTAGATTCTGCAAGCCGCTACCTACCTTATTGTTCCTGTTATTCCACCCCTCGATTTTATATTAGCTTTACTCTCCTGGTATTTTGTATAAAATATATAAATTATCTTTTTGTAGTTCTTTTTATTTTTAGATCTTTAGTTCCTCTTTGCCCTTTATCCTCTGTTTAGTAATCGGTGTCAGCTACTTTCCCCTTTCGCCCCTGTTTTAGTTATTCCATTTCCGCCTCGCCCTTATTCTTAGTCTCCTTCCAGTCTTGCCTCTGTTCTTAGTTTACCTTCTTCCTGTTTCGCCTCTTGGCTGTTGGCTGTTTCCTTCTCGTCTCCTCTCTTGGCTGTTGGCTGTTGGCTGTTTCCTTCTCGTCTCGCCTCTTGGCTGTTGGCTGTTTCCTTCTCGTCTCGCCTCTTGGCTGTTGGCTGTTTCCTTCTCGTCTCGCCTCTTGGCTGTTGGCTGTTTCCTTCTCGTCTCGCCTCTTGGCTGTTGGCTGTTTCCTTCTCGTCTCGCCTCTTGGCTGTTGGCGGTTTCCTTCTCGTCTCGCCTCTTGGCTGTTGGCTGTTTCCTTCTCGTCTCGCCTCTTGGCTGTTGGCTGTTTCCTTCTCGTCTCGCCTCTTGGCTGTTGGCTGTTTCCTTCTCGTCTCGCCTCTTGGCTGTTGGCTGTTTCCTTCTCGTCTCGCCTCTTGGCTGTTGGCGGTTTCCTTCTCGTCTCGCCTCTTGGCTGTTGGCTGTTTCCTTCTCGTCTCGCCTCTTGGCTGTTGGCTGTTTCCTTCTCGTCTCGCCTCTTGGCTGTTGGCTGTTGGCTGTTTTCTTCTCGTCTCGCCTCTTGGCTGTTGGCTGTTTCCTTCTCGTCTCGCCTCTTGGCTGTTGGCTGTTTCCTTCTCGTCTCGCCTCTTGGCTGTTGGCTGTTTCCTTCTCGTCTCGCCTCTTGGCTGTTGGCTGTTTCCTTCTCGTCTCGCCTCTTGGCTGTTGGCTGTTTCCTTCTCGTCTCGCCTCTTGGCTGTTGGCTGTTTCCTTCTCGTCTCGCCTCTTGGCTGTTGGCTGTTTCCTTCTCGTCTCGCCTCTTGGCTGTTGGCTGTTTCCTTCTCGTCTCGCCTCTTGGCTGTTGGCTGTTCCTTCTCGTCTCGCCTCTTGGCTGTTGGCTGTTTCCTTCTCGTCTCGCCTCTTGGCTGTTGGCTGTTTCCTTCTCGTCTCGCCTCTTGGCTGTTGGCTGTTTCCTTCTCGTCTCGCCTCTTGGCTGTTGGCTGTTTCCTTCTCGTCTCGCCTCTTGGCTGTTGGCTGTTTCCTTCTCGTCTCGCCTCTTGGCTGTTGGCTGTTTCCTTCTCGTCTCGCCTCTTGGCTGTTGGCTGTTTCCTTCTCGTCTCGCCTCTTGGCTGTTGGCTGTTTCCTTCTCGTCTCGCCTCTTAGCTGTTGGCTGTTTCCTTCTCGTCTCACCTTTTGGCTGTTGGCTGTTTCCTTCTCGTCGCGCCTCTTGGCTGTTGGCTGTTTCCTTCTCGTCTCGCCTCTTGTCTGTTGGCTGTTTCCTTCTCGTCTCGCCTCTTGGCTGTTGGCTGTTTCCTTCTCGTCTCGCCTCTTGGCTGTTTCCTTCTCGTCTCGCCTCTTGGCTGTTGGCTGTTTCCTTCTTGGAAACAGCCAAGAGTTGAGACAAGAAGGAAACAGCCAAGTGGCGAGACAAGAAAGAAACAACCAAGAGTTGAGACATCTTGTCTCGCCACTTGGCTGTTTCCTTCTTGGCTCAACTCTTGACTATTTCCTTTTTGTCACGCCACTTAGCTATTTCCTTCTTGTCTCGCCTCTCAAGGACAATATGTACAGCATTAAGATGTTCCTACACCCCAGCAGTGAGACTCCTTCACAGGAGACCCTGTTTATGCCCTTCCCTACCTAGGTCCCCATCGATCCCATGGGCCGCCAATGTAAGGGACAGACAGTCTGGGCGCTAGCTACCAGAACTTGAAGTGGTGGCAGGTGTTGAGTGTCTTACCTTTATGGACACAACTGCATGACCCAATGACCCAAGCGCCATACAGCTCCTTTTTTATGGAGGAGAGCATATATAAGCTAAATTGTATCTCTTAGACCCACTTCCTGGAACATATGAGAGGGTGGGCAGGTGGTGGTCCATCCTATCAGTTGAAGGTATTGCGGTAATGTTACTCTCGGCATTATTTGGAAAGATTTCACAACACGTCACATGGATAACCAGTGTGATTGCACCACCTGTAGGGATATGATCCTACTGAGGTATTTTTGATCACCAGCATTTTCCCATCCTACTTCTAAAAGGTACAGTTATAAGTATTTATGAATACTTCCATGGCGCAGTACAATGGGCTGGACATAAATGTCATGGAGCTGACGTAACGCTCCATGCTTCAAACCCCAAGAGACTTTATGTTCAATTGTATCGTGTGATTTTAAATATATTTTACAGTGTTTGGTTTTAGTTTAAATTAGTTTAGTGTAAAATGGCGTAACTTTAGTTTTAAATACTTATATTCCTGTAGGTAAATGTGTTTTTGTATAGCCAGTAAACAAGCTTTACTGATGTGTAATTTATGCAACAGGGCTTTTACCCTTATCTGGCTGTATGTTTAATTCAAGAAATATGTGATAGGTTATGCAAATGTTGTGTGAGCTAAAGGCTAAAGAATGTAAAGAAAGGTATTTACAATAAACAATCTGACATAATGTAATTAGCAAGGAAAAAGAGTGTCATCTGCGCTCGTTTGTATGTATTCCATGTACAACAAAAATGAGGTTTTGTTTGTTTCAATGGCCATTGCAACGTAAGCCCACTCGCCACTTCAAGGCACCTCTTTAGAGTGGGTACCTAACAATTGTGACCAAAAGGCCGCTCTACTGAGCAGCTCCAAGCCCCTCCAGCTGCTTTTCAGCGAAGGAGAGGCAAAGATGGTGGCTTTTATTTATACACGCACCAAACACTTCCCATTTGGGATCAAAAACAAAAACATGGAAAGAAGAACAGCTGCAGAACGACGGACTGGTGTTACAAGCATGATATACATAAATACAGAAAAAATGGCGTCGCGCCCATACTCACTTATTTTCGGAGGGGCGGCAACTGCCAGGAGTAACAGCCCAGTCAATGCATAAAACATAACAAGGAAAAAGAGTGTCACCTGAGTGTCAAAAACCTCATTTTTGTTGTACATGGAACACATAGAAACGAGCGCAGATGACACTCTTTTTCCTTGTTATGTTTTATGCATTGACTGGGCTGTTACTCCTGGCAGTTGCTGCCCCTCCGAAAATAAGTGAGTATGGGCGCGACGCCATTTTTTCTGTAATAATGTAATTAGCATATTGGTAGGACGAGGTGCGTCATTTATGCAAATTATGACTGTTGGATTTCAGCATAAATGGTGGCGTTTTTGTTCATTAAAAGTCAGAGAATCCTGTGGGAACATACAGCTCGTCTGGTGTCTCATTCAGGGTACCCACTATCACCCCCAGAAGGCACAGAGCGGCCCTCTGGAAATTCCTAACAGCTCCAGGGCAGAGAATCAGAAGCAGGCAGGTCAAGCTGCTCGAGGCGCTGAAGACAGTGCTCCCAGTAGCCGGGCTGACCGCAACGAGGGGGTGTCTGGAGAGTCAGGACAGGCGGAAGAGAACGGTTCCATCACAATAAATATATATACACGTTAGACACACAGAGAACAGAAGGAGAGAGGACCCTGCTTGAGAGTTTACAATCCAAGAGGAGAGGGGTGACACGCTAGGTGAGGCTAATAGAGTATTTGAAATAGTGGGGTACATGGGGGCTGTGCAGGAAGATGGAGCAAGAAATGTACAATCAGGGAATCATGTAGGCTTCTCTAAAGTGTTTTCAGTGGTTTTTTAAAGACTGGAGAGATGGGGAGAACCTAATGTTGCGGGGGCAGGGAGTTCCATAGAAAGGGGGCAGCTCAGGAGAAGTCCTGAAGGTGAGTGTTGAGGGTGCTGGTACGTGAAAATGATTCACCAGATCGTTGGCAGAGTGAGGTGGCCAGAAGGGGATGTACCTACTAATAAAGGCGGAGATGTAGGCAGGGACGCGGTTATGGAGAGCTTTGTACATGTGCACTATTAACTTGAATTTGATTTTAAAGGAAACATAGCCAGTGTAGAGACTGACAAAGGGGTGAGATGTGAGAGGTGCAGGATGTGAAGTGTGAGAGGTGAGGGATGTGAGCAGGGCAGCCATCAGAAATGATGGAGCCCCTTACTAAACCTCACGATAGGCCCCCCGGGTCCCCCCCCTCCCCGGCACTCCCTCAACCCTCTAACAGCTTTTCTCCCCCTTCAAAAAAAAAAAAAGGACATAACATAGCACCACAGCAATAAAACTCCCAGTAATGTGCAGTGTGTATTAGCGTATCATAGTATCCACAGCAATAAAACTCACAGTAATGAGCGGTGTGTATGAAAGTATCACAGAATCCACAGCAATAAATCTCACAGAAACTGGCTGTGTATGATGGCCTTTGGGTCTGGGTCTGGGCCTGGTCCCTGGGCATTGGGGTCTGGTCTGGGCCCTGGGTCTGGGCCTTGGGGTCTGGTCCCTGAGGTCTGGGCCCTGGGTCTAGGCTGGGCCTGGTCCCTGGGTCTGGCATGGGGTCTGGACCCTGAGTCTGGCCTGGGGTCTGGACCCTGGGTCTGGGCTCTGGCCTGGGGTCTGGACCCTGGGTCTGGGCCTTGGGGTCTGGGCCTTGGGGTCTGGGCCCTGGGGTCTGGGCCCAGGCCTTGGGGTCTGTCCATTAGGGTCCGGGCCTTAGGGTCTGGGCCCTGGGGTCTGGGCCTTGGTCTGGGCCCTGGGCCTTGGGGTCTGGGCCCTGGGCTTGGGCCTAGGGATCTGGGCCCTGGGTTTGGGCTTTGGGGTCTGGGTCTGGGCCTTGGGTCTGGGCCCTGGGCGTCTGGGCATCTGGGCGTCTGGGCATCTGGGCATCTGGGCCTAGGGGTCTGGGCCCTGGGTTTGGGCCTAGGATCTGGGCCCTGGGTTTGGGCTTTGGGGTCTGGGCCTAGGGGTCTGGGCCCTGGGCCTTAGGGACTGGGCCCTGGGTCTGGGGTCTGGGCCTTGGTCTGGGCCCTGGGCCTAGGGATCTGAGCCCTGGGTTTGGGCTTTGGGGTCTGGGCCCTGGGTCTGGGCCTTGGGGTCTGGGCCCTGAAGTCTGGGCCCAGGAGTTTGGGCCCTGGGGTCTGGGCCCTGGGCCTAGGGGTGTGGACCCTGGGTCTGGGCCCTGGGGTCTGGGTCCTGGGCCTAGTGGTCTGGGCCTTAGGGTCTGGCCTGGGGTCTGGGCCCTAGGGTCTGGGGTCTGGGCCTTGGGGTCTGGGCCTAGGGATCTGGGCCTAGGGGTCTGGGCCCTGGGGTCTGGGCCTTGAGGTCTGGGCCTAAGGTCTGGGCCTTGGGGTCTGGGCCCTGGTTCTGGGGTCTGGGCCTTGGTCTGGGCCCTGGGGTCTGGGCCTAGGGATCTGGGCCTTGAGGTCTGGGCCCTGGGGTTGGGCCTAGGGGTCTGGGCCTAGGGGTCTGGGCCTTGAGGTCTGGGCCTAGGGGTCTGGGGTCTGGGTCTGGGCCCGGGGTCTGGGCCCTGGGGTCTGGGCCCTGGGTCCTGGGCCTTGGGGTCTGGGCCTTGGGGTCTGGGCCCTGGGTCTTAGGGACTGGGCCCTGGGGACTGGGCCCTGGGGTCTGGGCCTTGGTCTGGGCCCTGGGGTCTGGGCCCTGGGTCTGGGCCTAGGGGTCTGGGCCCTGGGTCTGGGCCTTGGGTTCTGGGCCTTGGGGTCTGGGCCCTAGGGACTGGGCCCTGGGTCTGGGGTCTGTGCCTAGGGATCTGGGCCCTGGGTTTGGGCTTTGGGGGTCTGGGCCCTGGGTTTGGGGTCTGGGCCCTGGGTCTGGGCCCTGGGGTCTGGGCCCTGGGTTTGGGGGTCTGGGCCTTGGGGTCTGGGTTTGGGCCTAGGGGTCTGGGCCCTGGGTTTGGGCTTTGGGGTCTGGGCCCTGGGTCTCGGGTCTGGGTCTGGCAGCAGCAGGGACACAGCTCCGGATTCGGACTCATCGAGTCCGATACCGGAGCTGTTAAAGGGCGACGCCGCGGCCGACGGGGGCCCGGAACCCCCCCTGGGCCCCGGCGGCCCGGGCCCCCACCTAGCCCGGGCCCCTTACGGCAGCATGGGGCGTAATGCCCTGATGGCGGCCCTGGATGTGAGATGTAATGGATGTGAGGTGTGAAAGGTGTGGGATGTGAGATGTACGGGATGTGAGGAGCCTGGCAGAGGTGTTCATTACAGACTGCACAGGGAGAATTTGGAATCATTTAAGGCCAGTAAGATGAGGTTTACAGTAGTCAAGGTGGGAGATAAGAGCTTTGATGAGCATTTTTAGTAGAGTCTTGATTAAAGAAAGGGGCGAATGAGTGCAATGGTTTTTTTTCTGCGCATCAGAAGGATTAAATACGATGGGGCGCAGAATAGACACGTCGTTCAACTATACATGGAGGTGCATACCTTCATACCTACTCTGCCTCATTTCCATGTCATCCGTCATCAAGCCGGAGGCCAATGAACACAAAAGGGACATGTCAAGCAAACGGGAATTCACTAATTCCTTTTTCTATGACAGCTGACAGGCCTGGGTGATTTCATTCAGTTTTGTTAAACAAGTTAATTGGCAAAAAAACTGGGAAAAAAAAGTTGATCAACTGGGAGAACATGCGGCTCTGCCAATCCTCCGGCGGTTAATACCGGGTCCCCCTCGTCTTTCAATGAGTCTTAAAGGTTGAGCTGTTGAAAAGACCCTCTGACTAGGTTTTTAGTGAAAAAGTAAATATTGCCAGATTGATGAAAGACCAAATATGGGGGGAGGGGAATGAAAACACCAAAAAACACGGAATGTTGCGAGAACAGGGTGTAGTCAACAAGTTAGTGGAAAGGAAAAAAAAAAAGAAAATAAAGGTGTTTTGGATCTCCGTGCTGTGATTGTTTCTCAAATGAGATCATTTCTATATCTATTAGAGAAAAATGCAACTATACAGAGTGCGTATTATTATAATCTAAAATATATATATATATAAAAAGTCCTGACTGACTGACTCATCAACGCCCAGCTCAAACCATTTAACCTAGGAACGTGACATTCTGAAGGCGTATTGTTTTTATGACATAGGCACCCACTAAGGAAGGATTTTTTGGAAATTCCACCCCTAAGAGGGTGAAAAGGGGGGAATGAATGTTTTAAACAGCATACCTATATCTCAAAAACAGACGATGTTACCAACGTGAAAATTGGTATTTAGATTCATCCTGAAAAATAAAAAACGCGGGCACTATTACACTCTTCGCACAAAAATGTGCGCGTACGCAAAAATGCAAAACCCTTCGCACTGAACGTTGTATTATGACGTTCGGGTAAACGATGCTCGTTAATGTCTAACGCGAGTGACTCTGCGCAAACCCTGCGCGAGTGCAGGTTCATGCGCGCATCCCATACTTAACATTGTGAGCTGGTATTACAATCGATGCGCAAATTTTTACAAGCGACGTTTGCGCGCATAATTTTAACGTCTTTTAAAAGCTGGTGGTAACTTCAAATCTGAACATTCTGGCCGAAACGAAATACACCAGCCCCCAAAAAAAAATACAGCACAATATAGTTACACATTTTACACATACCCATACAGTAAAATTGAGAGGTTGTGCGTGTTTTTATTATTGCTGCAGCATATATACTCAGATTGACTTTGACAGGCGCAAAAACTGAAAGGGAGACAATTGTGGTTCTTAATTCTGATTGCCCACAGATTTCTGCACACAGCGTTAATTTGCGTGCGTTTTCGCACGTATTTTTTACGCGCAATATTTTCGGACGGATGAAAAGATGCGCTCGGATTGCAAAACCAGTGTTAATTTACGCACGTTAACGTTTAACGCTGGGCGCAAAAAAAATTGCGCTTCGCATCCGCTTTTGCGCAGAGAATGTAATAGAGCCCCATGTGTTTTACCATTTTCTGAAAATGCAGTTAAGGGGGGAGGAGTGAAAAATGGAGGTGAATACTTTTTAACAGTATACCTATATTTCAAGAACTGAAGATGTTACAGGCGTGAAAATTGGTATTTACAATCCTCTTAAGAAAAAACGTGTTTTACCATGTCCCAGAAATCCAGTTAAGGTGGGGTAGAAAGGGGAAGGAGATTTTAAACAGGATACGTATATCTAAAAAACCGAAAATGTTAAAGATGTGAAAATAGGTATTTAGATTCTTCTTGAAAAATAAAAAAACATTTTCAGAAAACCCAGTTAAGGGGGTTTAAAAAGGGGGGGGTGAATTTTTAAATACCTATATTTCAAAAATCAAAGACGTTACAGACATGAAAATTGGTATTTGCAATCTTTTTGAAAAATAAAAAAAAACACATGTTTTACCATTTTTCCGAAAATTCAGTTGATACACTTGATCAGCAGATCAGGGATGCTGTTACTTCACACTGAATGGAGTCTCTATGCAGCTCCCCTCACAGCCTAGGGCTCACACACTCCCTCACTGCTCCAGCATGTCTGCTTCCCTCTCACAACCAGGTCTTGTACACTCCCTCACTGCTCAGCATGTCTGCTTCCCTCTCACAACCAAGGCTTGCACACTCCTTCATTGCTCCAGAATGTCTGCTTCCCTCTCACAGCCAGTGTCATGCCCCAGCCCTATGAGCCTGCTTGTAGCCACTATGGGTACCATTAGCTCCCTGTCTGCATCCACTATAGGGTTAATTCCCATGCCAGATCCTGTGTGTTTGCTTAAAACCAGGTCACGCCTTCCTAACCTTGTTCTCTCATTTTGTTTCCCATCCTGCTATGTGTGAGGTCCTGTGAGCTGCCTCTCCCTGTGTTTTGTCCTCATTACCCACCATCCCCTGTATAGTGATTTTTCTGTGGTTCAAGTGTTCTAGCTTGTATCTGCCTGGATTGCATATTGTTACCTTTGTGAAGAGCTCCTGGTTCCAGCCCAGTAGATCCTGCCTGCAGTGGTGTCGGATATAATCTCTGCACGTGAATACAACACGTTATATATTGGATTTATCAACCAAGCCTCCAATATGTCTATATTGGACTTACTGGACCTATCTCTGCAGTTGCCTCCAATATATCAGGGATTATTATTTCATAAGAAATCCATACGAGACACAAATATCAATCGTTTATATTTCCTAGAAATTCTCCTAAATTCTTTTAATTGTCTGTGTTTTGCTTTGAAAAATACAATAATCGGACAAAAATATATATATTTATCACGTATACAAAAAAGTTTCAAATCTCATATCATAAACAACAATTTATAAACCACAATCCATCAGCATATAAAAACTAGCTTCACAATATATGTATCTCCGGTTAGTAACTGCATATATGATTAATATCATTTACCTTATCAGTTAGTAACTAATACACAAATGGTTAATAAACATTTCTGCTTAATACAACATGCATTTCCCAGCAAACAATGAGTTAACCAGCCAGCTCTTATAGATATATATATATATCTATGCTACATGGATCAACAAAAGATGAGCTAATTTAATGATAAGTAATAAAAACTTATTTAGTGAATCCTCCCCTAATCTCGAGAATTAAACTTCTAATCTTTAGCTTTTTATTTTGTAGTTATATAATTCCTTGCTTATTAATTTTAATCATAGTAATTTCCAAATTCAATATATATATTGGTATCAATCTTACAACATTTCTTTTTAGGAATAAATCCTTATGTCCACTTCTTCATATTTCTATCTGCAGAATAGAAATACTTAGAATTTTTGGAGTTAGCCAGTATCTGAGAAGTCTCAGTCTACGTTGCAAGAATATCTACAAATATATATAATTACATTAATTCCTTAATTTCATACATTACCTGTCCAATTTGGATTTTAATGAGTCTAGGAATTTTCTATGTGATGCTTTGTTTTGGAATATGTGAAGATTATCGATATCAGATAATCAATGCATGTGAGTTAGAGATTTGGTGAGAATCTTGATTGCCTCATGTCCTGGGATCTGCTATGTGTACTGGACATCTGAATGCATTGCGGTGTGAGTCTGAATGCTGGAATCTCCGACTGATTTGCAACCAACACTGCCACTTCAATTATAGTAAATTTGACGTCACTGGCAATATTATTAATACATCAAATCTAATATTTACTATCCTCTAGAGGGCAGTATTGCACTTCTTAATTAATTCCACCATTTCTTTTTAATATTCTTATTTCGGGTCAAAAGGTCAATCTACACAAAGACCTTCTCTTCTCCCAGTCACTAGACACTGTGTCTCTATCGGTCATACCTAATTTATATCCCTACTCCCTTTTAAAATTACTTACTATCAGCTGAATTCTTTTCTGGTTAACTCAACAGAATCTATTCTTTAGTAATTTTTATTATTTACCAATTATATACTTTCTACAATATTTATTGGAGTATATATTTCCTACTGTAAATATAATAAAATATACCTTGATTATAAACATATATTTTGTGAATATAAATCTATATTAGAGATATTAACTCTTATTCCTATACCCAAAAGACAAAATATCTTTTGTTTTAAAAACTTGAGCTTGGGAAGCCTTCTAAGTGAAGTCTTCAAAGTCAGCACGTACAGGAGATCTTCTGGTGAGTGATTTAGATTTTTGTTTCAAACAGATCTTTTCTATTCATCTTAAGGTTTCAAGTTAGGTCTGGTGAGTAAATTAGGTTAGGCTGGTGACTCATTTTCATACTGATTAGCATACAATTGGAATCAATTGGGTGGTATTTGCTTCAGGTTTAGCTTGTCCACTCCTTGCTGGGGGAGGTGTTCTTAGGTGATTATATAAAGCTTGTGGAATATTAGCTTGGTCTAATTGAGCTTGGGAAGCCTTCTAAGTGAAGTCTTCAAAGTGAGCACGTACAGGAGATCTTCTGGTGAGTGATTTAGATTTTTGTTTCAAACAGATCTTTTCTATTCATCTTAAGGTTTCAAGTTAGGTCTGGTGAGTAAATTAGGTTAGGCTGGTGACTCATTTTCATACTGATTAGCATACAATTGGAATCAATTGGGTGGTATTTGCTGCAAGGTTTAGCTTGTCCACTCCTTGCTGGGGGAGGTGTTCTTAGGTGATTATATAAAGCTTGTGGAATATTAGCTTGGTCTAATTGAGCTTGGGAAGCCTTCTAAGTGAAGTCTTCAAAGTGAGCACGTACAGGAGATCTTCTGGTGAGTGATTTAGATTTTTGTTTCAAACAGATCTTTTCTATTCATCTTAAGGTTTCAAGTTAGGTCTGGTGAGTAAATTAGGTTAGGCTGGTGACTCATTTTCATACTGATTAGCATACAATTGGAATCAATTGGGTGGTATTTGCAGCAAGGTTTAGCTTGTCCACTCCTTGCTGGGGGAGGTGTTCTTAGGTGATTATATAAAGCTTGTGGAATATTAGCTTGGTCTAATTGAGCTTGGGAAGCCTTCTAAGTGAAGTCTTCAAAGTGAGCACGTACAGGAGATCTTCTGGTGAGTGATTTAGATTTTTGTTTCAAACAGATCTTTTCTATTCATCTTAAGGTTTCAAGTTAGGTCTGGTGAGTAAATTAGGTTAGGCTGGTGACTCATTTTCATACTGATTAGCATACAATTGGAATCAATGGGTGGTATTTGCTGCAAGGTTTAGCTTGTCCACTCCTTGCTGGGGGAGGTGTTCTTAGGTGATTATATAAAGCTTGTGGAATATTAGCTTGGTCTAATTGAGCTTGGGAAGCCTTCTAAGTGAAGTCTTCAAAGTGAGCACGTACAGAGATCTTCTGGTGAGTGATTTAGATTTTTGTTTCAAACAGATCTTTTCTATTCATCTTAAGGTTTCAGTTAGGTCTGGTGAGTAAATTAGGTTAGGCTTGGTGACTCATTTTCATACTGATTGCATACAATTTGAATCAATTGGGTGGTATTTGCTGCAAGGTTTAGCTTGTCCACTCCTTGCTGGGGGAGGTGTTCTTAGGTGATTATATAAAGCTTGTGGAATTTAGCTTGGTCTAATTGAGCTTGGGAAGCCTTCTAAGTGAAGTCTTCAAAGTGAGCACGTACAGGAGATTTCTGGTGAGTGATTTAATTATTTTGTTTCAAACAGATCTTTTCTATTCATCTTAAGGTTTCAAGTTAGGTCTGGTGAAAATTAGGTTAGGCTGGTGACTCATTTTCATACTGATTAGCATACAATTGGAATCAATTGGGTGGTATTTGCTGCAAGGTTTAGCTTGTCCACTCCTTGCTGGGGGAGGTGTTCTTAGGTGATTATAATAAAAGCTTGTGGAATATTAGCTGGTCTAATTGAGCTTGGGAAGCCTTCTAAGTGAAGTCTTCAAAGTGAGCACGTACAGGAGATCTTCTGGAGATACTCTGGAGGTAGTCTGAGGTTAGACAGGAGGTAGAAAACCTACAAAAAGGTAAGATTTGCTGGTTTTAAATCCATTCTTTTATAATGGCAGGCTTGGTCCAGTGTAAGAGCTGTCATGCATTTGTTTTTAGATCCAATTTTTGGAGGTTTGGAGTGTGCCTGATATGTAGGCAGCTCTCTTTATTGCAGCAGGAAATTGCCTGTTTGAAGTCTGAGATTTGTAAATTATCTGTTAGGGAAACTCAGGCTATGACTGTTACTATGCCACTGCCACAGAGGCCTCCTAGGAGCGGCAGATGGACTACTGTAGGATCAGGTAGACTTAGAGTTGTGGATAGAAGGCATGTCCCACAATCTGTGGCTCTTCTTAATTCTTTTGAGGCACTTTCAGAGTGTAGTGATAAGACGGATGTAGGCTCAGACACCATAGTTGAGGAACCACCATCCACTATGCCTAAGGTATGCAGTACTGCAACCAAGGACAAAAATGAAAAGGTGGGACTTGATAGAAGGCAATTGTTGCTGGGTGATTCTATCATAAGAGGTGTTGAGCTGGAGAGTAGTGGTTTGGTGAGATGTCTTCCTGGGGCTACTGCTCGTAGAGACAAGAGACGTATTCTCAATATTGTCAAACAAGCAAAGCAACAAGGGGAAGTGGACGTTCTAGTCCATCTAGGGACAAATGACTTGGCTAGCAATGAGGTTTCTGAGATTAAGGAAGATTTTTGTGTTCTTGGAGGTGAAATACAGCAGATTGCGTCCACTGTGTCATTCTCTGAAGTTTTGCCTGTGCATAACATTCAAGATAGGCAGATGTGCAATAGCGAATTCAATTTGTGGCTTCGGGAATGGTGTCGGGAGCAAGGATTTGGCTTTGTGTCCCATGATAGCTCTAATTGGAGCAGAAAGGAACTGTATAAAAAAGATGGTTTGCATCTTACTCATAGGGGAACATATGTTCTCAGTGAGAAGTTCAAAGGTTTCGCAAAGAAATATTTAAACTAGGAGGGGGGGACAAAAGGGTAAAAAACAATCTGCCCGATTGTCCCCCAAAACTAAATCGGAGGGTGCAAGCAACATGCGATGTAAAAAATGACAAGCTCAGAGTCGTGTCTACAAATGCTCGCAGTTTAGTCAATAAAATCAATGAACTAGAGGCAATGATGGCAGCTGAAAAAGTAGATTTAGTGGCGGTTACTGAGACATGGTTTAGTGAGAAAAATAACTGGGACATAACAATACCGGGGTACACTTTATATAGAAAAGACAGAGAAGGTAGGAAAGGAGGAGGAGTGGCCCTGTATGTGAAAAACAACATAAAAACGAACCAAATAAAAGTGAGCGAGGTGAACATAGAGTCAGTTTGGGTTACGCTAACATTTGGCAATCATACAGTAGCTCGTGTAGGTGTGATCTATAGACCCCCTGGACAAGCAGAAGAACTAGATAATCTGCTGGTTGAGGAAATAGCCAAAATGGCAATGAAGGGGGAAGTTATTATCATGGGGACTTTAATCTTCCTGATGTGAACTGGAAAACCAAAACAGCTGGGTGCACCAGGAGTACAAATATTCTAAACTCCCTACTGGGATTATCTCTAACACAAGTAGTTGAGGAGCCGACCCGTAAAGAGGCCATATTGGATTTAATACTCACAAATGGAGGTTTGGTATCAGACGTTGTTGTAGGTGAAAATTTGGGATCTAGTGATCACCAGTCAGTATGGTTTAATATAACAACAGGGATGGAGCCGCACCACACAAGAACGAAAGTTTTAGACTTTAAAAAAAACAGATTTTTCTAAAATGAGATTTTGTGTGAAGGAGTCATTATCAGACTGGAGGAGTTTAAAGTGAGTCCAGGAGAAATGGGATTATTTAAAGGAAGCATTATTGAAGGCCACAGGAAATTGCATTCGGCTTGTTAGCAAAAACAAAAAAGGGAAGAAACCACTGTGGTACTCTGCAGAAGTGGCCAAAATAGTGAAGAACAAAAAGATAGCATTCAATAATTATAAAACAACTCAGAGTGAAGAAGATAGGCAAACCTATAAGATTAGGCAGAAAGAGGCAAAGCAATTTATAAGAGCTTCCAAAGCACACGCAGAAGAGAAAATAGCTCACTCAGTGAAAAAGGGGGACAAAACATTTTTTAGATACATAAACGAGAAAAGAAAAGTAAAACAAGGATTAGTTAGATTAAAAACAAAGGAAGGAAGGTATGTAGAAGAGGATAAAGGTCTCGCTGACTGCCTCAATGAATATTTTTGTTCAGTCTTTGCAGAAGAAAAGGAAGGAAAGGGACCTCAGTTAGGAGAGAACACTAAAGAGACATTTACATATCAGTTTACAGAGGAGGAGGTTCTACAGCAGCTGTCTAAAGTAAAGACAAATAAATCAATGGGGCCTGATGGGATCCACCCTAAATTATTAAAAGAGCTCAGTGATGTAATAGCAAAACCATTAACAGATTTATTTAACCAATCCTTGTCAACGGGAGTCGTCCCAGAAGACTGGAAATTAGCAAATGTTGTGCCCATTTACAAGAAGGGTAGTAGGGAGGAATCGGGGAACTATAGGCCAGTTAGTCTTACGTCAGTAGTGGGGAAATTAATGGAAACCATGTTAAAGGAAAGGATTGTTGAACATCTAAAAACACATAGATTACAGGATCAGAAACAACATGGGTTTACCTCAGGGAGATCATGCCAAACTAATCTTATTGATTTTTTTGATTGGGTAACAAAAATAATAGACACAGGTGGTGCAGTAGACATTGCTTATTTAGATTTCAGTAAGGCTTTTGATACTGTTCCGCATAGAAGGCTTATCAATAAATTGCAATCTTTGAGTTTAGATTCCAATATTGTTGACTGGATTAGGCAGTGGCTGAGTGACAGACAACAGAGGGTTGTGGTAAATGGAGTTTATTCGGCACAAGGTCTTGTTACCAGTGGGGTACCTCAGGGGTCAGTACTTGGACCCATTCTCTTTAATATTTTTATTAGTGATATTGCAGAAGGTATTAATGGAAAAGTATGTCTTTTTGCTGATGACACAAAGATTTGCAACAGGGTTGACGTTCCTGGAGGGATCAGCCAAATGACAAATGATTTAGGTAAACTAAAAAAATGGTCGGAGCTGTGGCAATTGAGTTTTAATGTGGATAAGTGCAAGATAATGCACCTGGGACGTAAAAACCCAAGGGCTGAATATAGAATATTTGATACAGTCCTAACCTCAACATCTGAGGAAAGGGATTTAGGGGTCATTATTTCAGAGGATCTAAGGGTAAGTAGTCAATGTAATAGAGCAGCAGGAAATGCTAGCAGAATGCTTGGTTGTGTAGGGAGAGGTATTAGCAGTAGGAAAAGGGAAGTGCTCATGCCACTGTACAGAGCACTGGTGAGACCTCACTTGGAGTACTGTGTGCAGTACTGGAGACCGTATCTCCAGAAGGATATAGACATCTTAGAGAGAGTTCAGAGAAGGGCTACTAAAATGGTGTACGGCTTGAAGGAGAAAAGTTACCAGGAAAGGCTTAATGATCTTAACATGTACAGCTTGGAA
Organism: Leptobrachium leishanense; assembly: GCA_009667805.1. Lineage (NCBI taxonomy): Eukaryota > Metazoa > Chordata > Amphibia > Anura > Megophryidae > Leptobrachium > Leptobrachium leishanense. The sequence continues at coordinate 21,563,541 of CM019068.1, forward strand.
AAAAGACGAGACAGAGGAGATATGATAGAAACATTTAAATACGTAAAGGGAATCCACAAGGTAGAGGAAGGGAGTATATTTAAAAGGAAACAAGATAGCAAAACAAGAGGACATAGTCTTAGATTAGAGGGGCAAAGGTTTAAAAGTAACATCAGGAAGCATTATTTTACTGAGAGGGTGGTGGATACATGGAACAGTCTTCCAGTAGAAGTGGTAGAGGCCAAAACAGTAATTGAATTTAAGCAAGCATGGGATAGGCATAAGGCTATCCTAAACAAAAGATAAATCCAGGTAAAGTATCCATGTAATTGGGCAGACTAGATGGGCCGAAAGGTTCTTATCTGCCGACATTTTTCTATGTTTCTATGTTTCTATGTTTCTAACTTAAGACAGACCAATAAATTTAATTATGACACGTCTTAGCACTTAACTCTAGCATTATCACACAAAAACATTCTAGGTTCCTTCATGTCTGGCACTTCTTAAAAAAATATAAAAGACTTCACCCAGGAATGAACTCTGTAAAAAAAAATTCTCGTTCATTTCTAAACCTAGAGAAAATTGAAAGAAAAAAAAAACTGTCTTTAAAAACAAAATGGCTACAGACATCCATTTTAATTTTTCCTTTCTGTAATATACCCGACAGTGGACACTGAATAGCCCACTATCCTGTGAGCATAAGAGACTACACCTGTGGCTTCCTGTGTTCAAGCTTCATTCCACCTTTCTGCTATCAAGGTACCTTTGCCAAGAGCTCCTGGTTCCAGCCTAGTGGATCCTTTCTGCAGTGGACACTGAATAGCCCACTATCCTGTGAGCATAAGAGACTACACCTGTGGCTACCTGTGTTCAAGCTTCATTCCACCTTTCTGCTATCAAGGTACCTTTGCCAAGAGCTCCTGGTTCCAGCCCAGTAGATCCTGCCTGCAGTGGATACTACATAGCCCACAATCCCTGGTACATAGAGGTACTACCTGTGTGCAGAAAGACTTATTCTGTTGTTTTCAGTATACATTTATTTACCAGCATACGTTCCTGTGTCTGCTTCATCTGCTCTCCCCCAGCGCTTGCGATATTATAAACTATAGGTCCTGCCATGACTCCATCCTGGCTCGGGCCTGTCAGCCAGGACTCACACACTCCCTCACTGCTCCAGCGTGAGAGAACCTGTGATTACAAAGTCCTAACGCTAATTGCGCCAAGCTCCGGTTACTGAAAAGTTACTCACAGCTAGGAGCTGGTGCTAATGGATTCCACTTCTGTGAAATCAGTCAGTACCAGCTGAACCCCCCCCCAAAAAAATGTAAAAAAAATAAATCACACACTCACCTCTCATCCCGCGGCGAGAACAACGGCTCTATCTGCTTCTTCTTGCCGCCAGGAGCAGAGAGAGACTGGGAGAAAAAGTCCATCAGTCACCCTCTGCAAATCATGATGCCGACCTGCCGGATCCCGCGAGGTGAGATGCTGCAGGTCATGTGACCGGCAGAGGAAGCCTCAATGGCGTCCATGTGGTTACAACTCTACCAACGACATGTTGGGTGCTACAACGGTTCATTTCAGTCAACACTCAAAAACTTAGACACTGTCACGGGCGATCAAGGGATACTGTGTTTTCAGAATGATGGGAACCCAGAGAGCGGAGTATGCCAGATCGTATGAGCCACTACACGAAGGGTGAGATGAATTGAACAACCTTATTCGTGATAGTAACCGAGACGTCGGGAGTAAATAGGATAGACGTGGAGGCGCAGCTAGCAGAGGCTTGACACGGCGATCAGTAGGTAAACATAGAATACTGAGATGTAAGGATAATTTCATATGGGGTTCGTAGTACTCACGGTAGGTTGGCACTCGTGGTAGGTTGTGGTTCTGGAGCAGATGAGACTGTAGGCGTAGCGGTAAACTGAGGCCTCTGGAGCAGGTGAGGAGACTGTAGATGCTACGGTATGCTGAGGTCTTTGGAGCAAGTGAGGAGACTGTATATGCTGCGGTATGCTGAGGTCTTGGAGCAGGTGAGGAGACTGTAGATGCTGCGGTACGCTGAGATCCTTGGAGCAGGTGAGGAGGCTGCAGATGCTGCTGTATGCTGAGGCTCAAGTGCTGGCGAAGAGACTGTGAACGCTGCGGTATGCTAAAGAGAGATAGCTATACACATGGCAGAGAGAATACAGTTCAGGTAGCAAACTCAATAATTAGGCGGTACTCACAGTCCCGCGGTTTCTTTTAAGCTGGTCCCCGCCTTGTCTCAGTATCTGGCGTCTGACGTCATCTCTCGGCGCCGAGGCCATCCAACCTTTTCCCATAGCCTTCTTCGATGTGGCGCGCATGCGTGTGCCGGCCGTTGCCTAGCAACGAGGCGTCGGGGAGCAAACCGCGGCAAGAACGCCGGCTGCTTGTAGGTTATTAGCGGTGGTATAGATGGCATCATGGATGGGTCCGGCGGCGGTCAGACGACACCAAGGGGCGATCCTGACAGGGCCCCCCACCAAGGCGACCTCTCCGAGGGCGATCAGGATGAACAGCGTGGAAACGCCGGATGAGGGCAGGAGCGCGGACCTCACGATACGATATCCAGGAGTCATCCTCCGCACCATAGCCCTTCCAACGGATCAAGTATTCTAGGCTACGTCGGTGCCATCGCGAATCCAGTATAAGTTCCACTTCATATTCATCGTCCGCTACGGTGGACACAGGTCCGGGAGTAGCCAGAACTCTGCTAGGAAATGGGTCAGGGGTCACGGATTTCAGCAGGGACACGTGAAACACAGGGTGTATCCTCAACGTAGGTGGCAGACGCAATTTGACGACCACAGGAGACAGTACCTTCTCAATAAAAAAGGGGCCGAGAAAACGAGGACCTAGTTTACGAGAAGGACAAGACAATTTCACGTTAGCAGATGACAACCATACCTTGTCTCCTATATGATACACAGGGGCGGGCCTCCGGTGACGGTCTGCATAGAACTTGAACCTTTGTTGTGCCTTCAGCAGCTCGGCTCTGACAAGGCGATAATTTCTATGAATATTCGATAATTGCTCATCAGCTTTCGGAACATTGGTTTCGAGGGGTGACCCTGGTAACATGGAAGGGTGATAACCAGAATTGATGAAGAAAGGCGTCATAGTCGTAGAGCGTTGTACCTGGTTATTATAATTGAATTCGGCCAGTGGTAGGTACGAGGACCAGTCATGTTGGAGATAGGATATATAGCAGCGTAAGTACTGTTCCAGGATTCCGTTGGTACGTTCCGTCTGTCCATTAGCTTGAGGATGGTATGCAGAGGTTAGGGCTTGGGTGATATGTAGACCTTTACAGAATGCTCTCCAGAAACGTGCCGTGAATTGCGTGCCTCTGTCGGTTATGATGGTAGAAGGTAATCCATGAAGACGGAAGACTTCTCTGATAAAGACTGAGGCAGTTTCTGCCGCGGTAGGTAGGCCTACCAGGGGAATAAAATGTGCCATCTTCGTAAACCTATCCACCACCACCATGATGGTGTCATATGTTGCTGATTTGGGTAGTTCTACTATAAAGTCCATGGCTATATCAGACCAAGGAATAGAAGGTACGGGTAGTGGTTGTAGTAGTCCTTGAGGTCGGCGTCTTGATGCTTTTATACGTATACATGTAGGACAATTTATAACATACTCGGCAATGGTTTTGGACATATGTGGCCACCAGAAGGATCTTTCAACTATATCAATGGTCTTATGGACACCTCCGTGGCCTCCTAAGGTAGAGTCGTGGAAATGTTGTAGTACTGTGGTTACTGCTAAAGGTGGTACGTATATTTTCTTTTGGTGTAACAGGAATCCGTCCTTTTCTGTAAAAGATATTCCCATGGGGGCTTCCTGTAGAGAAGGGGTGTTATCAGTGATCACTTGCCATAGAGTTTTTTCTTGTGTCAAAAAACAGGTAAGCGGTAGTATGGTTCCTTGTTCTCGATTTATTTCCGGGTTGCCTATCCTAGATAGGGCATCAGCTTTTCCGTTTTTATTACCCGGCCTGTAGGTGATATATAAATCGAAACGGCTGAAAAAGAGGGCCCACCTGGCTTGTCGAGGTTTTAGTCTGCGAGCCTTCTGTAAATACTCTAGGTTTCTGTGGTCGGTGAATACAGTCACCGGGTGGCGGGCGCCTTCGAGTAGATGTCTCCAATCTTCTAAAGCCATTTTAATGGCTAGGAGTTCTCTTTCACCTACATCGTAGTTGCGTTCAGCCGGGGATAGACTTTTAGAAAAATAACACACTGGATGTATTCGTCCGGTTTCTATCCGTCTTTGGGAGAGAATAGCCCCCACGGCGAATTCGGAGGCGTCTACTTCCATTATATAGGGGTATGTAGGGTCTGGCAAGGCTAATATGGGCGCTTCGGTGAACATTTTTTTTAACTTAAGGAAGGCTCGTTGTGCGTCTCCCCTCCAGGCAAATACGACGCCTTGTCTTGTTAGCATAGTGAGGGGGCGTATAACCTTTGAGAAATTTCTTATGAACTTCCGATAGAAGTTACAGAATCCTATGAAGCTTTGAACCCCCTTTTTATTTGCTGGGACTGGCCAGGTGGCTACAGCCTCGGTTTTAGCTGGATCCATGCGGATGTATCCTGGGCTGATAATGAATCCAAGAAACTCTATGTTATCGGTATCAAAAGTACATTTTTCGGCCTTGGCATATAGTCTGTGTTCCTGTAGTCTATGTAACACTGTTTTTACATGTGTTCGGTGAGCCTCCAGGTTTTCAGAATATATCAGTATGTCATCCAGGTATATGATGGTATAGTTGTCTAGTATATCTCGGAAGATGTCGTTCAGGAAGCGCTGAAATGTGGCAGGAGCGTTACATAGCCCATATGGCATTACCATATACTCGTAATGACCGTAGCGAGAACGGAAGGCAATTTTCCATTCATCCCCATCTTTGACGCGTACAAGATTGTAGGCTCCTCGTAAATCAAGTTTCGTGAATACTGTAGCCATACGTAGACGATCCATTAACTCAGATATTAGGGGGAGAGGATATTTGTTTTTAACTGTGATAGCATTTAGGGCTCTGTAATCGACGCAGGGCCGAAGTCCTCCATCCTTCTTTCCCACAAAGAAAATAGGTGCTCCAGCCGGTGAGGTGGATGGTCGTATGAAGCCTTTCTGTAGGTTTTCGTCAATATATTCTTTTAGTACCAACAATTCAGGCTCCGATAGGGGGTAAATCCTCCCGTATGGAACTGGTGCCCCGGGTAACCGATCCACGGAGCAGTCGTAAGGTCTGTGAGGGGGTAGAGTATCAGCACCTTTTTTCTCGAATACATGACTAAAGGATCGGTATGGTTCAGGTATCTCAGTACACAGGGCTACGGTAGGTTTCATAGAGGTATGTAGATCTGTAGTCGGTACCGTATCGTCCGTTGCGAAGGTGACGGTACCAGAGGACCAATGTATAATGGGGTTGTTCTTGCATAACCAGTTGAGGCCTAGCACAGCGGGAAATAGAGGAGAAGATACTACATCGAAGACGATGGTGTCGTGATGGTCAGGGCCTAAAGACACCAGCAGTGGTTTGGTTTCTTTGGTAATCGGCCCAGATGTAGGGGAACTTCTGTCGAGCATTTGGATGGCATAAGAGTGAGTCTTGGGGGTGATCGGAATCCCCAACGTAACAGCTGTTTTTTCGTCCATAAAACAGCCGCTGGCTCCGGAATCAATCATGGCCCGTAAGGGAACGATGTGCTGGTCCCACTGTAATAACAAGGACACGATTAAGTGGGATGGTGTCACGGAACACAATCTAGGAGAGGCGACAGACGTGGTAGGTGGTATGGGCTCACCTGAACGATTGGCAGGCTTAGCTCGGCATTCTCTAACTTGATGGCCAGGACGCCCACAATACATGCAGAGGCCCAGGGATCGGCGTCTGGACTTTTCTGTCTCGGTTAAGGGACCTCGTATGACTCCAATTTGCATAGGTTCTTCTTCGCTGGCGGAAGCACTATGGTTAGGTACCGGGGGTGTGTGGACGTATCTTTTTACCGGAGCATGGGTGTGATAAGCGGATTTTTCTGCCCTCCTTTCACGTAGTCTTCTGTCTGTGTGCAGAGAACCATGGTAGCTTCCAGAGTAGTGGGGACTCCAGTACGAGCTAATTCGTCCTTCAGTACTTCGGATAATCCTTTTCTGAATTGTGCTAGCAGGGCAGGCTCGTTCCACTCTGAATCCAGGGCTAAATGTTTGAATTCTGTGATGTACTCTTCCACATCATCCTTTCCTTGTTTTAATAATTCAAGCGCTTGAGCCGCGGAGGTTAGACGATTAGGGTCTTCGTACATGGCTTTGAGGGCACTATAGAAGGTGTTCCAGGTACGTAGCGAAGGATGAGCGGTACGTAACAGGTGATGAGCCCATACCTGTGGTTTGCCAGTGAGGAGGGACATTACGGTCCTAATTTTCACGAAATCAGATGCATAAGTCCTTCGTTGGAGAGAGAACATGATTTGACACGACGTAATTAATAGTCGAAACTGTTTCCTATCCCCATCGAATTTATTAGGTGGAGATACATAGGGTTCAGGACCCGTAAGGGCACCTTCAACAACTGGTGGGGCTTCAGCGGAGGGTCCAGTCGGTCCATCAGCATCTTGTGCTTGTTCCAACCGACTCAGGTGGGCTTGAATAGAGACCTGGTTGTTCTGTAGGTCTACAATGGAGTGGGTTAGGTTTGATAGCTGATTGGTTATGAGAGCTAGAGTATCTGGTATACCCGCGGGTTCCATGCGTTGGCCCAATTATTCTGTCACGGGCGATCAAGGGATACTGTGTTTTCAGAATGATGGGAACCCAGAGAGCGGAGTATGCCAGATCGTATGAGCCACTACACGAAGGGTGAGATGAATTGAACAACCTTATTCGTGATAGTAACCGAGACGTCGGGAGTAAGTAGGATAGACGTGGAGGCGCAGCTAGCAGAGGCTTGACACGGCGATCAGTAGGTAAACATAGAATACTGGGATGTAAGGATAATTTCATATGGGGTTCGTAGTACTCACGGTAGGTTGGCACTCGTGGTAGGTTGTGGTTCTGGAGCAGGTGAGGAGACTGTAGGCGTAGCGGTAAACTGAGGCCTCTGGAGCAGGTGAGGAGACTGTAGATGCTACGGTATGCTGAGGTCTTTGGAGCAAGTGAGGAGACTGTATATGCTGCGGTATGCTGAGGTCTTGGAGCAGGTGAGGAGACTGTAGATGCTGCGGTACGCTGAGGTCTTTGGAGCTGGTGAGGAGACTGTATATGCTGCGGTATGCTGAGATCCTTGGAGCAGGTGAGGAGACTGTAGAGGCTACGGTACGCTGAGGTCTTTGGAGCAGGTGAGGAGACTGTAGATGCTGCGGTACACTGAGGTCTTTGGAGCAGGTGAGGAGACTGTAGATGCTGCGGTACACTGAGGTCTTTGGAGCAGGTGAGGAGACTGTAGATGCTGCGGTACACTGAGGTCTTTGGAGCAGGTGAGGAGACTGTAGATGCTGCGGTACACTGAGGTCTTTGGAGCAGGTAAGGAGACTGTAGATGCTGCGGTACACTGAGGTCTTTGGAGTAGGTGAGGAGACTGTAGATGCTGCGGTACGTCGAGGTCTTGGAGCAGGTGAGGAGACTGTAGATGCTGCGGTGCACTGAGGTCCTTGGAGTAGGTGAGGAGGCTGCAGATGCTGCGGTGCACTGAGGTCCTTGGAGCAGGTGAGGAGGCTGCAGATGCTGCGGTATGCTGAGGCTCAAGAGCTGGTGAAGAGACTGTGAACGCTGCGGTATGCTAAAGAGAGATAGCTATACACATGGCAGAGAGAATACAGTTCAGGTAGCAAACTCAATAATTGGGCGATACTCACAGTCCCGCGGTTTCTTTTAAGCTGGTCCCCTCCTTGTCTCAGTATCTGGCGTCTGACGTCATCTCTCGGCGCCGAGGCCATCCAACCTTTTCCCATAGCCTTCTTCGATGTGGCGCGCATGCGCCTAGCAACGAGGCGTCGGGGAACAAACCGCGGCAAGAACGTCGGCTGCTTTTAGGTTATTAGCGGTGGTATAGATGGCATCATGGATGGGTCCGGCGGCGGTCAGACGACACCAAGGGGCGATCCTGACAGACACACACACTCAGTGGGTACGTTTTAAGACAATTTAGTGCATTCTGCCATCATCACACTAATGAAACATGCATTTCCTTTAGTTAAAACCACCTGCAAAACAGTGCGGCATAAATTATACATGATGGTCTTGTTCGAACCGGTCTCGCAGGATGGGTGAGGACCAACCGGCTCAAGAAGAAGCCAAGAACGTGAGGAACCGACCCGATAACAATCCTGGAGCAACAGACATCTTGCAATAAAAAAAGAATTACGACGACATCATTCTACACATGTGTCTTGGTATCGCAGAGGAACGCTCCCAGGTTGCAAGCTATCTTCAAAGATCCACCACTATTATTATTATTATTATTATTCTTTATTTATAAAGCGCCAGCATATTCCGCAGCGCTGTACAATAGGCACAGTATAGACAGGGTTACAATACAATACATTGAACAACATTTGACAAACAGTACAGGAGGAGATGAGGGCCCTATTCCCGTAGGAACTCACAATCACGTAGGAACTCACCATAAACCTAAGCATTGTTTATAATATCATGACCAGCTTTTAGAAAAAGGATTGGAGCTGTTAAAAGAAGAAGCACTAGGGTCCAGGGGTCACGTCGAAGGGGGAATGCAGTTCCTCCACTACTTTTGCAGAGGGAACTTTGTTCCTATTGGTCCCAGACACTTGAGTTTACGTGTTCAATCATATCTTTCCCTGTTAAGTACATAATGTGTCCTTGATGAAGGCCCGTTGGAGCCGAAACGGCGATTTATTTTAGGTATTATTAAATAAAATAAATTTTACTCAAGTCCCAGGAGTGCGTCCGATTTTGGTATATAATATAATATTGTGGTGGAGGACTAAAAGTCTTTCGAGACACACTGCATCCGCCTGTTCTCTCCTCTAGCCCTCCGGGTGGCAGTCATCTACCGCCCACCGGGACCAACCTCCCAGTTCTTTGACCACTTTGCTACCTGGCTTTCTCACTTCCTGTCTTGTAATCTTCCATGCCTAATTCTCGGGGACTTCAACATTCCCATTGACGATCCTTCCGCTCCTGCTGCCTCCAAACTTCTTTCACTCACGTCCTCCCTTGGACTCACACAATCCTCCCTCCTCCCTACCCACCGCGATGGTCACGCTATTGACCTTTTCTTTTCCAACCTCTGCTCCATTTCTGAGTTCAACTGTCGCCCTTTCCCCATCTCTGACCACCACCTTCTCTCTTTCAACCTATCTGGACTTCCTAAACACCCTGCTCCCCCACCCCGCACACAAACTCGCAGAAATCTACATGCTGTGGACCCCCATCAATTCTCCAACCTACTTCACCACCTCCCTCATACCTCATCCTTCACCTGCCCTGATGCTGCCACTAATCACTACAACACTACGCTTATCTCTGCTCTAGACACTCTTGCTCCTCTTCGACTCTGTAAGGCCCCACGCCGCCAGCTTCAGCCCTGGCACACCCTCCAGACTCGCTACCTGCAAAGATGCTCCCGCACTGCAGAGCGTGCCTGGAGGAAATCCCGCTCTCAAGCTGATTTTGTTCACTTCAAGTTTATTCTCCGGTCATACACCTCTGCCCTCCACTTGGCCAAACAATCCTTCTTCTCATCTCTTATATCTACGCTGTCCTCCAACCCTAAACGCAGGGCCGGATTAACGTAGGGGCGGATGGAGCGGCAGCTCCAGGCCCCTTCCATTAAATAGGCCCACAGCTGCCCCAAGAATAGAGGAGCCACCGGCCGTCCGACAGATCTGCCACACGCGCGCACACACACGCACACACACACACCGTGATGAAGCCGATCCTCTCAAGCGGCCCCACCGTGTTGTAAAATGTGCAGGAGTATTTTGGGGCAGAGCAGCCACTAGGTGTCGCTCATCAGCTGCTCTGTGAGACACGGCTGCTCCTCCCCATCCTCCAGCACCTCTTCCTGTTTCCAGCCATGTGGAAGGAAGGCGACTGGTAAGGAGAGCAGCTGAGCAGCAGCCAGGGAGAAAGGTAAGCTTCCCCAGCTGATGATTCACCCGGGCAGCTTTTTTTTTGTAATTTACCTTCACCCCTTATCCCCACCCCGCAGCTCTCCCTCTGAACTCATTCGGAAGGAGGGGGGGGGGCAGCATGCAGGGGGGACTGTAAAGACACAGACAGGAAGAGGATCACAGACACAGAGAGAGAGGGGGGATGAAAGAAAGAGAGAGGAGGTGATGAAAGAGAGAGGAGGTGATGAAAGAAAGAGAGAGGAGGTGATGAAAGAGAGAGGAGGTGATGAAGAAAGAGAGAGGAGGTGAGGTGATGAAAGAAAGAGAGAGGAGCTGAAGAAAGAAAGAGGAGGTGATGAAAGAAAGAGAGGGG